>NTHP01000185.1:97185-135697 GCA_003416845.1 Oplegnathus fasciatus
TTTTTTACTGTGGTTTGTCCTCAAAGCAATTTGCGGGTGCAAAAAACAAAGAGGAGCTTGTTAGGAGCTCACAATCAATAGATTATAACTCCGTTGACTGAGAAAGAAAGGGGGAGAGGGAGAGTGAGATATAACTGTAGAGCTAGAGGGAAGTAAAATTATATGTCTCTGTAGTTTGTCATCTCTGTATTTCTGTGCATGAATGGGTATTTGTGTCGTGTGTGTGTGTGTGTGTGTGTGTTTGTGTGCCTTCCAATTAGTGACAGATTTCTCAATTCATTTTATTATTCAGTCAGCTTTGCATATACGAGGAATCAGACTGCAGACAAATCAGACAAAACAACATCTATAAAAAATATATTTTGTATTTATATATAAAACTGCAAGCTTTGAGGGCTACAACTAACAATTGATATTGATTAATAAGGCGATTATTTTCCCAATCAATCACATAATCATTTTGTCCATAAAATAAAATAAAATGTCACAAAATTGTGTTTGTGTATATATACACATATATTATTTTATGTCATATAATTCATTGCTTATTTATTTATTTATTTATTTAACTACCTACTTATTTACCTAGTTGATTTAATTCAGGTAGAGATATTTCTATTTTTCATTTGGTATGTATTTATCTAATTTCTAATTAATATATTTAATCACTTATTTATATATTTCATTGTCAATTGTTAATTAATTTAATTGTCCATTTTATTGATACAATTATGACCCATCTAGTCTTTGATAAAAAGCAAAAACTACATTACATTTAAGAAGCTGGTACCAGGAATTTTTTACATTTATGCTTGAAAAATGACTTTAATGGTGATTGTCAAAATAGTTGCTGTTTAATTTTCTGTTGATTGATTAATGGACTTTCCACAAAACTTAGGAAATAGTTTTCTGTTTTTCACATGAAGCATTTTGGTCCCCCTAGTTTGAAGACTGAGAGGGCCTTTACTAACAGTAAGGTTAGTTGATCAGTCAGCTAGTCAGCCCATTCAACACTTTGTCCAGAGCAAGATGTCTTGACAACTTCTAGATTACCGTTAAGTTTGGTATAGATATTCATATGGTCCATAGAGGTCCAAAGCACACAAGGATACAAAATGTAGCCTAAAATTAATTTATGTTGAATTCTGTGTCTTTGGTGTGTCATTTCACTCGATTCCTTACCCAAAGAGAAACTCTCTTTAGGTATGGCTCACTAGGGAACGCCTTTTTAAATATTATACAAGGATTGTGGGTTGTAGAGATCTGGATATTTTCCTGTCTCTCCTCATCCATTGTGACAGCTACAAGACCACAGAACAATAACCTGACAAGAGAAGAAATCATGG
Source organism: Oplegnathus fasciatus (assembly GCA_003416845.1). Taxonomy (NCBI): domain Eukaryota; kingdom Metazoa; phylum Chordata; class Actinopteri; order Centrarchiformes; family Oplegnathidae; genus Oplegnathus; species Oplegnathus fasciatus. The sequence goes on from NTHP01000185.1 coordinate 98,532, forward strand.
TACAGTAGCAGGGATTTGTCCAAGAGGGAGTGAGAAAAAAAAATCTGCTTTTGTGGGGCATTGACGCTGGAAAATAGTGCAGTGGTGAAAAGCGTGTCTACCTGCGCTGACATGTGGCTAGCTGCTGCTGGTGGGTGTTTATACTAAAGATAAAAAGGCGGCGGCCTTGAGGCACATCATATGGAGCCAGTGTGTTTTGGACTTGACAGGTCATGACAAGATTGCTGAAAAACTAGTGACAATGGCTGGATTTCCATGAAATTTCCTGTTGATGTTTATAGTCCTCAGAGTCTAGTGCCAACATCAAGACCCAAATGTAATATTTATTTTAATAGGCAAGACAGTGGACTGTAGAGGCTGGAAGAGGCCGTTTGTTAACAATAAGTATTGTAATATGTGTGAAATAGTGTAAACCTACTGCGGACTTTCACGTCCTATCTTACATTGTCACTGTCCTGAGGCAGCCGGCCACCACATGCACTGTTTCTTCTTTCCTATCCCCTGCAGTCCTGCTCTTGCAGCACAACCCAGTCCTGTATCACATTCCCACTGTCCATCACTGGCACAAGGCCCCTGCTTAGCAGCAGAGAAAGTCCTTGGGGTCAGCTCATAATGGACCTAAATGCAGCTCATTATCCTGATAAGGCAGGGGCGGTGGCCAGGCAATGGCTGCCTGACTGGCTGGATGACAGCCACACAGCTTTGACAGGTAGACAGAGGTAGACACAGCCATGGCGGCTATCTGATGGACCCGGCTGACAGATCCAGTTGCACCGGCCTGCTGCTCCGAGGCAATGGAAGGGGTTGGAAACTGGACGCCTCAGAGCCACACAATGATATCTCCAGTTCTGGCCCTCTGCTGTGCGATGGAGTGTTGTGAATGTGACTCCCCCTTCCCTCCGGATGTGTGCACTGCAAAACATATCTGGCATACGCCAATTGACTGTATATAGTGAGTTTAAATTCTTTTTTTTTTTTCTTTTCTGCAGCCATGGTGTTGTAGGTGTCATGTAGGGTCATCTGGGGTCAGTGGCTATAGTGGATGTTTGTGTTCATAATTTATTGCATTTGTAGGATTTCGATTTTCATATTACAAATATCAATTTGTAGAGATTTTTTCACATTTTTTTCAGCATTAATACAGTTTGAATTTTGTGTCCTTATGGCCCTACTGGCCCTAATACTGAAAAGAACATTTAGTCAGTCAGTTTTCATGAGTTAAAGGCAAATATCTACCCCACAGGGGAAGTCATTTCCTCGCCTGTCATGAAGACTTAACTCCCAGTCTTCCAAAATTAAAACAAAAGAACTATTTGTTCTTGTTCGACCTTTGAGATACATTTGAACATAAAGTTTTCAAGGATTTATTACACTGTTAGACACCTTATTTGTAAAGTTTCACTTTACTTTCACTATACTCTGCTGTGCAGATCATTTAAAGGGAGGATGTCCCCCACAGTGAAAGAAAAGACAAGAGTCTAATTTATCAATACGGATAGTACATGTTCATGTTCATAAAAGCATGGTTTTCAGTGTGCTATCAGTTTAGCAACATTCTACATTATACTAACACCCCACAGACAGTGTGTGGTAAAAGGTTAAAGATTTCTTGAGGCAGGTGTAATTCTCTTGATGTTAAGCGTTCCCAGTTGTTGGGGAAAGTGAATTCACATTTTGGAGCCACAATTAAGCTTATCTCATCTCAGTGGCTCCATTTTTTATCAGTTTGAAGATGTTATGACTTTATATTAGAGCAAATTGTTTGATAAGTAAATTTTTGCAGTATCTGTGTGTGTATGCATGATTTTCTCTCTGACTGTGGTTAAGTCACAGTTGGAGGAAGGCCACATTGCTCCGTTGCTATCAGTCTTTGACATCAGGCAGGAGGAGGCGTGGAAGGGGGGGGACTGTCAACAGCCCCAGGCCCCCAGGCATCTAAGTAGCCACAGATTCTCTTACAGCCAGATGTCAGCCATAACAGCACCACACACTCTCACTCACAAATCAACTTCTCTGTGTCTTTCTCACTCATAACAGTATCCTCTCTCTCCTCTCTGCCCTTAGGTGTGTCAGTGTGGTTGTCTGCCTCCAGTTTCTCTTTGTGCACATTGCCTGTGTGTGTGTCTCTGTGGTTGTGTATGTGAGGGTGTGTGATTGCCCGTGTTGATATGCCCGGTGGAGGCATGTTGGGCAGATGCCGACTTTCCGTCAGTGGGCGTTTGGCAGCCGTGACGCAGGGGGATACAAGGGCATGAGTGTCATACAATGTACAAATCTGACTCCTCTCTCTTGCCACCGGCACACACTGCTCTCGTATAGGGTGACAAGGTAAGAGATAGCCACATGGTACGCTTTGGGCATTTACAGCACACGCAGGCGTCAGGAAAAAAAGCACACGCACAAGCTAAATGCACCAATAGAAAATGATTGCACAAACTGCCACACGCACACTGATACCTGCTCATTTTACATGGTTTTATACTTTGCAGTATATACTGTATCAAGCTTTCAAAAGGGGAGGCATTTTGAGGGTAAGGAGGTATGTGCCTTGATAGAACAGTGGTTGCTGAATGGGTATCTGATGGGTATCTAGTAATGGGTGTACTGCTCAGCATATTTTACCATAATCGCTAAGAGCCATAATTTTGATAGAGCATTCCTTGTGAAGTTAGCAATTTGCCATCTCCAGTGTAAATCCACATTATCCAGGTGCATATATGCTACCTGCACGCCTTTCTTCAACAGGCTTACGGTGCGCTTAAGCAGATTAGGAAATGGCTTTTCTTCTTAGATGGTGATCTTGCGGGCTTTTTGATTGTCTGTTGCAGACTCGCTCCCCTCCACACCTTCATAAGATGTAAAATACTTAATTACAGCTTTCTCTCAGACGTACAATTACAGCTGACTGCTTTCGGTCTTTTTGCACCCCCCCAACAAAGGCATGGAATATCACATAAAGTCTCATCTGTTATTTCAACTTGAATGCAAGCCAAGGAATAAATTAAAATATGAGCACCAAGTGATACTCTCTGAAGTTAACCATGTCTGCTATTTTATGTTGAGGTTATTTAAATGAAGTCTAGCTGGGAGGTCAGATGTGGGAGGTGACATGGTGCTCTGATGTGACAAAAGTGACCTACACTCTCTATTTCTCACACACACAGATATACATACATACACACACAGCACCCACCTCTGTTTCTCACATCACTCTGAAATAGCTCCTTGTTCACCTCTGATGAGAGAGGTGGGGGAGGTAGTGAGAAATGGGAAAAAGAGACAGAGAAATGCGAGAACGGGTGAGAGTTGACCTTTGGGTCTTGCTGAAGCGAGCTCTGTAAGTGAGGGGGCGGGTGGCTGAACTAAGTGGCTGATTCATTTCCCCAGAGACCCCCTTCCCCCAGGCCCGCGCACACACACATACACACATACACAGACACACTCGCACCCTCTCCCTTGTGGATGGGTGTAGTGATCCAGGTGCTGGCCTCTGCAGAGATGGCAGCATAGCCTCTGTTGACCCCAAGGGAGACCAGCTGGGGTGAAAGGTCATAGCAGAATCCTCCCACTGTCTGTCCGTGTGTGTTTTTGGCTGTGAAGACCACAGGCGGAGCCTCAGGAAATATGGCCTCCACTGGGCCCTGCCTGACCTCTTGTCATTTTTTCATCTTTTGACAACAGAGAAGAGCAGGAGAAAGGAGAGACTGAAGTCTGCAGAGTTCAGTTGAGTTCAGAAGTTTAGGTGGAAATGTGCCTGTAGGTCTGGAAGAAACAAGAAGCAGTTAAAATGGAGTTAATATTTTAGTGTCAGTGGAACAAGGGGTTATAGAAAGTCTGATAAAGTTGTTAAGTCAGAGATATTTGCTCATTTTTATTGTGCTTGGATATGAATAAGTGCTATAGTCTTGTTAGTTTGTGGTTTTGAATGTACCCCATGTCATTGACTATACCTGTCAACTGGGCAACATTTACATTTCTTCTCACCGTATCTCTAAATACACTTTTCTATCAACGCTGTGTTTGCTCAAGACAAGGCTTCCAACATTCAGCATCACGCATATGAACTTGGCACGCAAATGAACTTGTTCTCCTCCCCCACTCCTCCTTCCCTTTCCCCCTCCCTCCCTCCCTGCTTCTCTCCATCCCTGCCTCGTCGGTGTTTCCTTTCAGCTTGATGCTCAAGTCAAGCAGCTGTCTTGTTTTGGGTTACGGTGAGTGACGCTCAGGTAACAAAAGCTCAACGCTTCCCCCGTCAGCACTATCCCTTCTGTCAGCAGTGTGCTGAGGCAGATGCTAGCTGAGGCCGAGATACCAACGCGATGCCTGGAACAGACAGCACTGAGGGCTTTATAAATTAGAAATGATCACTTTGTGAAGAATATAATGGCCATAAATTAGAAATGCTTACTCGCGAAAGAAAGACCAGCATCAGGTTTGTATTATAAATGAAGTTTTTTGTTCTATAATCATTAGTGTCTTTCTGGATGAAGTTTTCCATCCACAAAGCAGTCATTTGAGTCTGTGCTGCTCAGAGGCCCAGAAATGTTTTGTTACTTCTTGGGAAAATCTTACTGAATCTACAAAAAAGGGGTCAGAGCCATTTATTATTGGTCAGTGGTTTCAATGTCCCTACGTCCAGCTGAATTGCTTGGAATTGACAACATATACTGAAGAGTAAGGCAAAATTAGAATGTAAATGATAAGTCGAAAGGGTAACCCATTTGTAAATGGCTGTATGTTGGATTTACTTTGGAGAAACCTCAATAATTAAATGGAAGTGTGCAGAGGAAGATATACATTACACTTTTATGTTGTGTTTTATAGAGCGTTATCCAAGAGGGGGTCCTGACGCCAAAATTAACAAGTAGCATGGAAAAAGGAGCAAGTGAATTCCCCCATCTCTTAAATGTAATGGGCCTGCTGAGTGAGGACGGGCTGTATAGATGCCGTGTAGTGTCATGAAAGTTGCACAGACATGATATTGACAAGGTTGCAAGCAGGAACCAGACGACAACAAACACACACGGAGCGTCTGCAGACTGAATAATTACAGACCGAACAGAAACAAAGATGGTAAAGACGCGTGAGCACACACAAACACACGCACACACGTACAGTGAGGACAGCAGGGGTTTTAAGAATAAAGAGGGATAGACTTTACACACTCAAGCTCACCCCCTCCGCTCTATGGCGGTTCCAAACAGAGACCTGAAAGATACTCCTCACAAAGATGCTGAGTGACAAGAAGAAAGGGAGAAAAGAGGCTCAAAGAGAAAGACGGAGTGGCACCTAGTAAAGGAAGAGACAGCGTGTCTTTACTACTTCCTGCTGCCTGGCAGCTGAAGCTGAGAGGAAGATCCTCGTCTCCTTCTGCCTCCTTTTAATTATGGCCAATTACAAGGCTAGCACGCCAGGACTTATTACACGGCAACCAAAGAGCCCCCCTTGAGTATGTTTGTGGGACCGAGGCGCATATTATGGTGGTTTAGCGTAGCGAAACTTCCAAGGCCCGAGCTCCGAGGGGCCTTTGCAGTTCTCTTTTTGTGGTTTTAATGAGAACTGAAAGCATGAAAATGCAGCAGTAGGAGAAGGCCCCCCACTATAAATGAGCAGCACTCTTCCTTAGTTCACCACAGGCTAGCTTTCAAGGTAGCAGGGGGACAATGCTCCTACACATGTGTCACTCCTCAAACTATGTTATGGTAGCTGGTAATGTCTTTATCATAATTGTGCATGATAGAGGGGTAAAGGGGCAATGAGACAAAAGAGCTGAAATGGTGGTCCTAGGGATGTTGCATAATAGGAAGAGAATGAGCTGAATCAGGACTCCTATATTCCCATAAGTCCTGATATGTTGGAGGAGGAGCATAGAATGTCTGTTCTTTGTGTGTCTATATGTCTGTTTGTCTTTCTTTGCATATTATGTGGGTGTATGCGTGCTTGCGCAAGACTAACCTAGACACCAATAAAAGAAATATCTCTATATGTCGTGCATATGACATCTTGGGTGATATTTTTCCCTACACTGTTTTTTTTTTGCCCTTCTTTGCAGGACCTATGATAGTGAATAAGAACCCAAGGTGCCATATGATAACCATTCTTTTGTTCATTACTTCAGCTGTTTGTATATATACTTTAATTTTGCGGGACCTCCAGCAAGTGATCAGGTAAAAGTTGTTGTCTTGTCTTGTGTAACAGAAGACATGATAGTTGGACGGGTTAAACCTTTAACCTTCAAGATTAACGAAATGTCTTGTGGCAATCACCACATAACTGTAACTCTCTACTAAAAACTGTTAAATTAAATGAAAATTCTAAATAATAATAATTTATATAGCCAGTACAGATGAAATAAAAAATGCATGGCCAGGCTTGATGCCGTAGCTCATAACATCCCCAATACTAACAATAATTAATTCATGGATAGCCTCTTCAACCACTAGACCATATTGTCATAAAGTAACATGGGAAAAGTAAACCTTGTAGATTCTGAAGAGTTTCATGCTCTTTATAAACATTGCTTGGCACACATTATGTGGTACATCCCTCCTCCGGTTGGCAGGTGTAAATAGGGCTGATTAAGGCCTCTCTTGGCTCTTTTGTGGCTCTGAGTGTTCGGACACCTCCTTGGCATGAGGTGTGAGGGCACGGCTGCCAGCGAGTGCCAAGTTTGTGTGTCGCTGACAGGGATTCAGCAGAAGAGGGCTTGTCATGTGCCAGCGTGTGACAATACAGAGTGATGTCAGGTGGGTGGTCACTCCATTAGGCCACGTCATTCCCTCCATTCTGTAAGTTTATAGCGCCTGATGATGTGGTGACTTCACATCATCCATAAACACTGACCTAACTCACAGAGTAGAGTTTTCCCCCCTTGTTATGTGCTTAATGTCATGCACCTGTGGATGTCTCATTGATGCCTCTGAGACAATTACTAAAATATTATGTATTAACATTAAAGCAAAAGAGATCGACGATCAACACTTTTCCTTTTTTCTTCCCTTCCTTCCTTTCCCTCCTCTTTCAGCTACAGGCTGGACTTAGCATTAGTTTTTAGTGGTGGAGGGAGATGTCAGTGGCACAGCATGCTAAGACAAAGCACCCTCTGATATTAAATCACCTCATCTCCAGCTCACTGGGCCAGTTTTGAGGAGGAGGGGTTCCCGGACTTTGGAGGGCATTTCAGGCTCCTGATTTATACCCCAGTGCTGCATAAAACAGATGAATGGCTCACAATAAGAGGAACATTGTTAAATTTGCAGTGAAGGAGGAGAGAGGAAGGAGAGCAGAAAGATAGAGAGGGGGAAATAAAACAGGTTAAGGAGACCTGTGGAGATACCCAGTGGAGCGGTGCCAGAGCTGTTATACTTTTAGTGGGCTTTAGCTTATTTATGTGATGAGAAGGAGGATTTGAACTGCATTTGAACCACAGAGATTAAAAAGAAAAAGTGAATCAAATCCCCAAATCACCATCTGGCTGCTATCTCAAAGCATCCCCATATTTCTTCTTTATCTTCCACAAATAATATAGTTTGTTGTCTCTGTAGTGACCTTCAATGTTTTTGGTTGAGAGGAGGAGCCCCCACGTTGTTAACAAACAAGTGGCAAGTTAGGCTCCGCCCCCACCCTCCCCATAGTGTGGAAACCACTCCAACAGGAAGCTCACACCAAACATTAACGGGGCTCTGACGTCAGTTACACATTGCACATCCCGCCTGTCACCTCCGCTTGTTCGCTATTTGCTCACTATCACATGCATTCTGGTTCAGCATTTACTTTTTTACTTTTTCTTCTCAAGTTCTATCTTTCTCTGCAGCTTTTTTCTGCTTTCTCTCTTTCTCTCTTCCAACTATTTGTCTCTCTCTCCCTTCTTCCCTCTCGCCCTCTCTATCACGTAAACACACACACACACGCATTCCCCCGACTGAGCTCATCTAATCGGCATCTTATCAGCCATCTTGTGAGCGTGCCGTTGTTATGACTAGAGTTGTTTCTATTCCCAGAATAGGGCTGACACTGAAATAGAACATTCCCATGTAGTCGTTCAAACATTCCTCCAAATACTGGTTTCAGTAAATCACCATCATCTTCTTCTTAGCTCGTCCCTGAGCTCATCCCTCCTACGATGTTTTGTATTGAAAGCCGTGAGATTCTTGTGTGAAAAACAATGAGCTGTGCCAAGATGGGATTCCTATTAGGCTGAGAAACAATGCATTCCTCAGACTGTTTCTGTGTGGGATCTGTAAATGTTTAGCTTAATATAAGCGCAGATGTTTTGAAACATTTGCAAGTGTATCATTTGCACTTGCCTAGGCATGAAATTGAGCTGTCTGATAACTTTTGAGGGGGTTCGTGTAACCGCCTTGTATCATTATTCAGTTCAGTAGAACTAAGAAAATATGAAAAATGCAAGGAATCACAAGATGGATTGTACACACAAAATCCTGATTTTTCTCTTTGAACCCATTTTTCTCACCAGGATGGCTTAGAAAGAGGATGCAGCCCATTCATTTATATGCTAACCTCACTGCTCAGTAGCAGAGATTTGTATGTTACCATGTCATTATTGTCAATTTACACAAAGGCAAATTTTCCCTATCCCTTCTCTTCTCCCTTTTCAAACTCACCTTTAACATGTGGCCTCTCACTCACACGAATGCTTCCAGCTACTAGTGCGAGAGAAAAACAATGAGCCGGAGGTCCGACCGTGTTCCCCCTCTCCACCCGGTGGAGCCTTTGATGAGGCCGGGGGTAACCAGTGAGTGTGGAGCCTGGAGAGCCAAGGGGGGCTCAGGGGGCAGCAAGCAGCCGTTCCTCCCCTACACCCCATAACTCCATCTTGGGTCATGAGCTAGGGGAGAGGCAGGCACGTGCCGCAGGAGCGCCGTAGGCCCCCCAGGCTCCACTGTTGCTTTTGGACGATGTGGCGGTGGTAGCCTGCTATTGAGCCGGACCCGGTGTCGAGTTCTTCATGGGGCCTCCGAGATGAGACGATGAGATTTTGTACAGGTGCTGGTGCCTAAACGAACGCGCGCACACACACACACACACACAGACATGATTCTTAGGAAGATTTGCACAGCTGTGTGAAGGGGACCCCTCCCTTGCCAAACGTAGCAGCAGCCCTCTATGAAGTGCACTCCAACACACACAGATGAAGAGCGACTGCTCCTCACCGGCACACTGCTCACCAGGCAGCACAGGAAAAATAAAGTTCAAGGGCCTGGCTTGCACTTACATTACATTAATTACTTTTATGTGTTTATTCAACTCACACTAAAAAGGAGTCTCCAGATAGATCTTGCTAGTTTTCCTTCTCTTTCATGGTTTAGGATGACATTTGAGTACTTCTGAGTAGTTTTATGGTGATCAAAAGTTCGTGTTTGTATCTTTGTGCAGTGTTAGGGTCTCCTTTGTGCACGCAGGTAATCAGCTCAAAAACACACGAAGTAAGTGGAAATTTCCTGCCCGATTTTTAAATGGATCTCGATCTGGGAAATGATTCGTCATCGAGAGCTGCAGCTGCACGCCTCAGTACCACTCACTGGGCAGAGCAGCAGCACTGGAACATCTGTCTCTCTGTTTCTGTCTGTTTCTCTCTCCTTCACACTGTCAGCCCTCTCTCTTTTCTCTGCTTCTTCATCTGTTTCCTCTGATATATCAGACTCTTTTTCGCATTTTCTCTCTGTCCTCACTGTTTACTCTGTTGATTCCCTTCCCCTCTCACTTTCCGTCATTGTTTTTCAGTTCAATTACATTACTGAAATGACTGAAACAGTGTCGCCAAAGAAGTGGATGTAAAATGTACACAATCCACAAACGTTAATTAATTTTTCATTTTCAATGGATCATACCTGGATTGAAGAAATACATAAAGTACAAAATGTGCAAAAATATAAAACAAATACCAAACAACAGATAAGTACACTGCAGTAGATTGAACTTATATGTATACATATAAGGCATATGTGTGCATATATTCTTCTTTAAGCATTTAAAGCATTTTTGTACAAACTTTCATGTTTTTAAAGCAGTAAATTAAAATCTTCCACAAAAAATGTTCGTGGAAAACATTCTCAGTAGTGGTCTTTCTGTCTTCACCCTTCACACATACACAAGCGCCCTCTCATCCACAAAAATGAAGAGATCAAAACCACAACACACATATCATGCCTCCCTCTACACACAGACACACACTCTGTCTTTGCGTTTTTGCCATTCAACGCCCCGCGCGCCCTCCCCTCCCTCCTGTCGGCCAACTCCAGATGTGCGAGGACAGAGGGAGCCCAGTCGTATTCACTCAGTCACTCACTTTCTCCCCAGAGTGAAAGTGAAACACCACCTGTGTGTCTGTCTGCATGCGTTTCAATAGCCAGAGCCATAACCCTCTACCTCGCCGCAGGCCAGCCAGAAAGCTTCCTGGTTCCTGATGGCTTCCCAAGCTGGAGGACAGCGAGGTGATGCAGAGAGGGAGAGACTTTGTTTACCATTAAGTTTCAAAATTTAAAACAAATGATCAAATTTAAAACAAAAGATCAAACCTGCTAGTGCAATTAGATAGTTTCAACCTGTTTTTTTGTTCAAACGTACATTTTTCTTGATTCTTGTGGAGTGATTTCCCTCACCCTGTCTTTTTTCAAGATACTAACGCTCATTTCTGCAAAATTCTTGAAAAACGTTGATTTATATTGGAAACATATTGAAATAATTTTACTGCACTGGCAGAATATTTCACCGGTTTGAAGAAAAAAGACTTTCATAGAAAGAAATTACTTGGCATGATGGGGATTTTTGTCGTACATGCCCTTATAAGCTTTAGAGTGATTTGTGTCATTAAATGTGCCCAAATTTGGAACTACTTTTTGTTATTGTTATTGGAGAAACATGGGAAATTGGGCTAAAGGAGTAGTGTGATGGTTAGGAGACAAGAAAAAAGTAAACTTGTTCAATCCACTTTGGCAATATTGTACTGAAGTACAGTCGTGCCATCAAAGCAGATTTTAATTAGAAAATTTGAACTTGAGTCATAATGAAGGGTCAGGAAGGAAAGAAAAGCTGAATTAAACAGGAAATAAAGAGACTGGTGAGTCAAGGGAATTCAAGAGATGAAGAAAACAGTTTATTGCTTTAAAGAAAGACAATAGGTCTTAAACAAAAAAAAGGAGGGGGGAAGAAAGCAACACGCTCCTGTAGTCCCTCTGAGTATCCCTCCCTCTCCCCTCTATACTCAGCTCTTGCAGGCCCTAGCAGAGAGGTGATCCAACACCATGCTTTATAGCCCAGAGGGACCAGGCCTGAATCTGATACTGGGCCTCTTAACACACACATAAACTCAGCACATCCCTCAGCCTGATGAGAACAGTCCATATTCCTTCACCTTTACAACAATGGTGACTTAACGTGTGTGCCATTTGGGTGAAGCTATCCCTGAGTCTGTTACTCAGAGCGTGTATCTAATGTGAAGAGTATTTTAATAAGTCAGACGTAACCAAGAAAGTCGATGACGTAACTCTTCAGTCCAGTCAATGAAGGCCAATGAAGTTCTGTGCATTCACTTACACCAGTTAGCATTTGCTGCACAGTGAAGTGAGATATTTGTGCCTCCCCTGAAGAGATTCTTCCTCTTTAACTGCTAAAGATGACTTTGGCCTTGATAATAAATACTAAGAGTGATAGCTGTAAAAGATATTTGCCATACCAGAATTATCTCCATGCTTTGGATAGGTGATATACCTTCAGTAATGACCCAAAGGAAACAGTTTTCTTCTTATCACAGGCTTGAGTTACTTCACACGATTGTTCAGTGTTATCATGTCAGGGAGAGTGCTGCAGTCAGCATGATTTCTCCGACTTTGTGATTACTGCTTTATCTCCAAGCCCTCAGTATCAACCTTCTAGAAGCACTATTTTACTGTTTTATTGTAATACAGTGGAGTGTTGCAGGTAGAGGAAGAGGTTGTAGAGGATTGTGAATAGAGTGATCGTAAATAGGATCCTTATAAGTAACCACAACAGGGTTAAAGCATGTCATCAACTATCACTCCATCACTGCCCTGCGCTCAACTGCTGAGCTAGCCTACTAACTCCACAACAAATCTCAGAGTTTGCTGCCACAAAGCCCAGGTCAAGAGGCCAGTGAGACAAACAAACCCTTGTCTGTCTTTCTGTTTGGACAAGGATTTGTTCCGGAAAAGCCTTCATTCCGTCTTCCTTCCTGAGGTGTTTATTTGCACTTGGGTTCCCACCAGCACCTCAGCTGTTTACAGTGTTTGTTTGAATCATTTCTATTTTATTTTCCAAAAAAAAAAATATTTGTTTGGACAATGCTGGTTTGTTTTTTGACCTATAAATATTTCTAGACGGGCAGCCGGATAGACATCCTTCCCATCATTGGAGGTCAACCAATTAGCTAAAGGAAGCCATTGGTCTGGAGGGTGTTTTTATTTGCATCATAGCCATGTTTCTTTTGCTAATAGCTGTGGTTTCATGTCTGACCTCACTGGGCAGAAGAGGTGTAAAACCATTACAGCCACTTGTATTTTCCTTGTAACAGACTAGTCTACACATTTATTTTGGGGGAGATCAATTCTGACAATGGAGAAAGTTAGTTTGGGATATCCATAATTTCCCTTTGTATTCATACTCTTGCATCTCTTCCCCCTTCGTCCGTAGCTTTTATTTCTGCACTTAATTTTCCTAACACTGTAATACAACTACCACTAACAATGGTTTCATTATTGATTAATCTGTTAATTATTTTACAGATTAATGGATTATACATTTAGTCTTTAAAATGTGAAAAAGCTTTGATAAATAACCATCATAAGTTCTCAATGCCCCAGTTTACACCATCAAATAGCTTCTTTTTTCATACCAGCAGCTTAAAACCCAATGAGAACAGAGGAAAGCAATTAAAAACTTGCTTTCACTTGCGCACTGTTTGCATGCAGTATTTGTTATGCAGACCTTTGAGAAGTTTTACTATCGTAATCATCAAAAGCCCCTGGATAAGAGCCAGTGTAAATTCCCTAAAATGAAAATGCAAATGAAAGAGGCTTACTTCCTACTAATTAGAATGACTCATCTCTGCCTGAATCAGCAGCTATGCAGTTGAGCTCCTCACAGACTAAAATCTTAGCTTGTAACACCGTCCTCACTGTTTTGTTCTCCACTCCTCTTACGTGCTCAAGCTCCTGTTGAAAATCAACCAATTTCTTCGTTAACTGAAGCATTAGGGAGACATTAGGTATCATTCAGTGTTGACTGACCATTGGTTTAAAATGTTTAAAAGTTAGTTTTTTGTCAGTGATTTCTGTTTTGATTCATACTTCCATTGATTCAGAGAGTGAGAGTGTGCAGACCAACGCCGGTCCTGAAGCATCCTCCCAGGTATTTCGTTGATGATTCAGTAGTGTGCTGGCGGGAGTGGTCCGGATGTTAGGGGTCTGCTCCAGAGAGGTTAATCAGGATCAGAGCTCAGAGCCTCCGGCCTTGTTCAGAACCAGCAAAGCATACAGCTCTCTGTTTTCACAATACACCCTCGCTGCCATTAGTGCTGTGTCACTAGACAAGGCCTTGTATATATGTGTGACAGTATGTGTGTGTGTGTGTGTGTGTGTGTGTGAGCGAAAAGAGTTATGAGTTTCAGGAATCGTGAACCTCCACACACACGCACACCTACACGCTTACGTATTCAGTCACATGAATTCACCCACACACACGCGTTTGAGGGGGATGAGTCTCATTAGCCACCTCCTGACTCAGGGTGTATTTTGAGGAAGTAGGGGCCAGTGGACCCCTGCTTACTCATGCCTGGAAGTGACAAAACGTAACTGGCCGACTCAGACTTACACTAAAAGGCCATTATGTGGCTAGTATTGTCTTCCAAATGTGTTCACTTGCTTCCCCTCTTGTGACTTTTGGCCCTTTGGTCTCCTCAAGTGAATATTCAGCAAAGACACTTTCACAAGCATGTATGGAGGGAGCGAGGAATGAGCTGTGTGATAGTATATACCCTGAAATTATAGCGATTAGTCATCCCTCAGAGATTTTGCTACATAGTTTGAACCAAGGTTATAATTTCTTTAATATCTCTGGTTTGAAGGCAATGTTGCAAATAATGAGCAGGGCTTCTCTATGGCAACATTTACAGGACACAGGAAAACCAATGTACTCATTTGGATATTTTATATATATATATATATATACACAGTACTTATATACATACGATTATATATAACCGTTTCTCACTCGTTTTTTATATTGCTATCACAATACAAAAATACATATACACATGTAGTGATAGAAGACTTTATTCAAATTGGTGACCCTCCTAGAACAGGGTTCACCAGCCCATTGATCGGGCTCGACCTGTTGATTGTAGTGGGGTTCTGCTAATTCAAAGTGATCACTTCCTGCAGCTCCTTGAGTTTGGATGAAAAGCTGCAGGTGAGAGGATCACTGCATTCTAAAAGAACCAGCATGCACAAGTAAAAATGCCATTCACTGTGCCATCCTATTGGATGGAAAATCACTCATGCTGTGTGTGCAAAAATCTGATACAGGTTGCTCATGGCATGGCACAGTGTGGGTGTCCCAACCCAATGGAAAAAAGCTATTATTGACCTGTTGCCAGAGATTTGCTCCTTTTGTCATATACTTTAGCCATTCACATTTGAAGTTTTGTCCTCTAGTCTGGTTTAGGGAGAAGGTGTGGTCAAACGTACTTCGGTAAAACAAAAACATAATATAAATATAAAAAGAGGCATCATTATTCTGTGTTTTAACATCATCGTGGACTTGGCTAACATTTGGACAAGAGAAGTGATCTTTGCTTGGTTGGTGACCACTGCTCTAACAAAACTGAGGCAAGTTTGCAGAAAAGCAGTGCAGACTTAACAAAAGCATGGTGAGATGGTTCTGATCTAGCAAAGATCACAGTGGAATACATCGGTCTTGCACTGCTGGCTCTGTCTGAGTCATGCTGCCTGGGGCGGCATGATAATGTGACCTCAAGTGGCGTGATGTGTGACACTGAGCTATTCCGTCTATTATAAACCACAATCTGTGAAGAGGAGTGGCATTCAGCCACCATTGCCCAACTTGGGTGGCTTCCCCTCCCTTCTCATCGCATGTGCTCACCCGGGAGAAAATTGCACAACATCAAATTAGCCAAGTCTTTTTTTTTTTTCCACACTAAGTGATGAACGCTCTGCCATACATGTGGAAGTTTAATTTTCCTCTTACTCTTTCCCTCGCATTTACCCACAAACCTATTTTTTTCTTTATTTACTGAACCCAAAATAGACTCAGTTGGGGGGAGAGAGGTATAACTCATGGCACACACACTGTATATTTCCAGCATGTCCTGTAGTAACCGTGGCAGCAGCAGAACATGTCTCTTTATGTCTTTCGCTCTCTGACTGACAGTGGGCACAGTGTGCCAAGGTGGTGTGGTTGTTAAAAATAGAAAGAGTTAACTCAGCAGAGCACTTGAAAAGATTTAGCTACCTGCAGACATTTCCTGAACAGGGCCACATTTCCTCCCCTCTTCTAGATCAACAGTCATCTAAATGAGGACTGTGATCTGTCCTGACTGCTTCCTTTGAGGGGGAAGACAGTGACGGAGGAGATCGTGTGAGTTGGAGAAGCACGGAAAACAGACAGAAAGAGAGAAGGGCAGGGGGTTGTGTTTGATGAAAGCCTGGCTCTCTGTTTACTACAAGCTAAAAATACTACTCAGCCTGGTTTGCAGCAGGCATGAGGATGGGGGCGGGGGGCTGTGTACATATGTGCGTCTGTCGCCCCAAACCCAACAGCTGGAGGCTAGAAGGCTGAGAGAGGGTTCCACATCGCTGCGGGGGGAACAACAGGTGGACGAGAAGGCGTGTGGTTCAGTGTTTGTACTGTGCATATGTATGTGTGTGTGTGATTGGACTTGTCGGCAAGCGTGTGCAGAAATGTGTGCTTAAAAGTGCATACATGTACACAAGCGGTACACACCAGTTCCCTTTGTAAAAACCCCAGTGTCTCATAGAGCCTGTGTCTCTGCCTAAACCCAAGCCTGAATTGTCTTATTCATGCTCTCTAATCTATTTAAATCCCAACTGAGGCAGTGCCATGAATCAAAATTAATGACTGTGTTGTTGATGCTGATGTTAAAGCTCTGGTATGAGCACTGTGTTGGCCATTCACGACAGCAGCTCGCTCACTAGGCCTCTATTTTTACACATGTGTGTGTGCAGGGGGGGCTAGCATGCATGTCTTTCCCCACTACTCGCTTTTACCCTGATGACAAGAGGCAATTGGCCTTCTCAAATGACAGTGACTAGGTACTGTGAGGGCGATTGTACCCAGGCAGCTGTGCATCTATCTCTCTCTCTCTCTCTCCCTCCATATAGTTAAAATGAAAGTAGTTACTGATGCTGTGATTAAATACCTTCCTGTTTGTGCAGGGACGATCAGATAAGGGTTACCACGCAGGGAATGCGAGGCCTTAAAACAAGGTAAAGCCGACAGCCAACACACTTCCATGGGTCATTATTGGCATACCTGAGATGCTCAAAACACATCGGATGGCTGCACTGAAGCAGGAAATTGTGTGTGGACGGCAACAAGAGAGCGACAGTGAATGAGTCATAAGATAAACCACATTTTTAAAAGTATTTAATTGTTTTTATGGTATTTTATAGTTGATAAGTTTCCTCAACATCTTCATTTTGATCATACACTTAAAGGTTCCCTGTGGACATTTTGACCTGTAGTAAAGCTAAGGAGCTGTTGTTCCTTTAACGTTTGAACCCCTTTCACCTCTTCGTCTCACAGTCATAACTCAGTCAAATCAAAGCACACATCTCATACACTTCCTCCTGGAATCAGTGCATCTTATTCTTTTTAGTATCTCCAGTGTCCATCGTGGATGGACATCCATTAATCCGTTAAATTAAAAAAAAGACTCTTAAGATCTTGCCTCATAATTATCATCTTTACTGTTGATGTTTTCTTCAGTATCAAAAGTAATTCAGCGCCTACTCTATTGTCATCCAGTGCAAACAGGAAGCACTACTAACTAATGCATCATGACTTTTCATGGTGCAGACTCCTGAAAATGTAAAGGAATACAAGCTAAAAAACAGGGCAAAGCTAACTGTGTTCACTGTCACTATGAGCCAAGTGAAAACCAGTTCGATTTTTTAGTTTTACTGTGATAATTTAATCCTTATTTCAACCAATTTCAGTACAAATCCAGTAGCAGCCTGAAGGCAGAGGTAGTGAACAGAGGATATTAGGCAGGCCACAGGGACTGGCCAAATGAGTGGAATAGTTTCATCTGGCCTTATCAGTTTCATGTCTTGTTTTGTCTGCCGAGCCTGGCAGGCCCAGTGTTGGTCTTCAGGAAAGAATGTAGGGTCATCAAGCAGAGCTGATGGAGTTATTATGAAATTTGGCTCTGGAATAACACCAGACATCCCTGTCCACTGTAAATGGGAAATAGTTGGTCCAGCTCTCATTCCAGCAGCATTTCGTAATGCCACAAGGAAGCTGTTTCATTCAGATTTTTCGAACATCCTGCTCTTTGTAATTTATCGTTAAATGAGCACACTCATGAGAGCTCCCTAGACCCGGTGACCTCTCCGCAGTTTCCCCAGACACTGACCAATCGCATGTCTCTAAACGCTGTCACCGGCCAACCAGGCGTCTCCAGTCTAATCATCCTCTTCTGCTTCCTCCGACATTTGCAGACAGCATCAAAACATCACTCCTCAAAAAGCCAAACAAACGTCTATACCGAGTGAGGCCCCAACCAACACTGCTTCTCACGTCCATGTCTTTGATGAGGAAAAACGGCACCATAACAAAAACAAGAGGCTGAGTGGGACGGGGAAAGATGCTATATTTGGAAACAGCCGAGTGGGCGACAAGATGTCTCTTCTCTTTCTTGTTCTGTCTCTCGCTGCTTTACTATGCTGTGTCCTCCTCTCCTTCTCTCTGCCTGTCTGTGTGTCTGGGGCCAGCTGTGGTCATATAGTATAATAAGGCTCTCTATCTGAACTAATGGCTTTAATGCTGGTTAAAAGGGGAAAGGGGGTTGGTTGGGGTCAGGCTGACTCCTGCGCCCAAGGATCAGCTGGCACGCCGTCGGGGCCGTGGCACCAGGCACAGGGCCACTGTCTGGGCAGGACAGACAGCTGGCGGGGGGTGGGGCACGGGGGATTCTCTCTGTCTGGGATACACACACACACACCATCTTTAATTCCCTCCACTGTACCCAGACAACTCTTGTTTACATTGCGTGTGTTGAATCGCGTCTCTCTCGTGTCTAAGTAGCGTTGTGGTTTAGAGTTTGGATCATTTTTCAGAAAATGAGTAATACCTGACTGGATGCTTGCTTGAGGTCTTACTGTAGACACTACTGATACTGCATGTTTTGTCTATCAACACTGCTTCTCAAGATGGAGCTCAAGCATACCGTCATCTGTGATTATAAACAGTTTAAACATTTACAGATATTAAACAGTTTTATTTAGAAAATATCAGGAACCTCTCTTTGTATATTAATTGATTGTAATGAAACCACAGTAAATAATAATTTCTGTGTTTTAATGTCGAAACAAATAGTTAACAATTAATTATTTGACTGACAAAAACATCACCATCAGCAAACAGTCACTGGTTCTAACTTCTCAAATGTGAGGATTTGGTGCTTTCTTCTGTTTTTATATAAGTGTAAATTGGAAATCAACGGGTTTTGGACTGTTGAACAAATGAACAAGCAATTTAGAGACCTCAGTTCAAGTTCACAGAACTTGTGATGGGCATTTTCTATTGACTAAATAATAATTGGGGAAAAAAACATCTGATTAATCCATAATGAAAATTATTATTGGCTGCAGCACTACTGTGTTTATATATACTGTATCAGTATTTTAGCTCCTCAGAAAACAGCACCATCTGTGTTGTTGAGGGAAATTATTTCCTGTGCATAAGCCACGGTGCCATTAGTATCCATTTCAATAGTCGCCCTGAACTTAGACCAAAGTGCTGGCACGCCCCTTGTCATTTATAATATCAGGCTGACTGGCCTATTGATGACGAGAACAAAGCCACAGTGTGGCCGACCTACAGCAGTGGCCGTAGTAACATGGCACCTCCCCGGTGACTGACGATGCCACGCTGGCTGCCACCACAGCCTGGCACAGGAGGGGGGGGAAGCGGGGGAGTGCGTGTGTGTGTGTGTGTTTGAGGGGTTGGGGGGCATTTGGTGGTTGTGGCAGCTGGCAGTGAGAAGACGGGGGGTGGGGGGGTGGGGGGTTTCCTCATTTATAAAGACTCCCCTGTGTGAACCCCATGCGAGGCCACACCCTGGATGCAAACTCAAAATGGCTTGCCGAGGTGCACGTACACATGCTGACACGTTCATACACACATATGCTGTGGTATGGACGAGGCAGACAGATTAGCTTTAAATACACAGACACAAAAACCCTGCTCTGGTGCTGCGTGTGTCACTGCTCTTTCATATTTGGGGAAGTGCATATCAGCATTTATGTGCGTGTGTGTTTTTTTTTCTTTTCAATGGACGAGTGTGAGTGATTCAAAGGCTCAGCAGTCTACAGTTTTGTCCCGTGGAGTCACTGCTGCTTGGCTGATGAAATGTAGAGTGGTGTCACGTCGCTGAGCTGTTTATTAGCTCTAAGGAGACAGGGGAATGTAATCAAACTGTCCTGATTGAGTCATGTGACGGCTATTCATCTTCCCACATTAGGGCCCACGATGAAGAAATATTAGTGTTTGGCTTCACTGGATGTGTTGAAATAGTTCCCAGAAGAGAGGAGGCCTTAAATAAGTAGAAACATTTTTTGTTTGGGTGTTTATGTGCATATGTCTGTATTATATTTATATATTTAGGGGTATGTGTGTGTTGAAACGTGACAAAATTCTCAAGTGGCAGACAGATTTTTTGTGTCGTTTACTGTTTATGGTCACCTTTTTTTATGTGAACCTAAATTAAGGATTAAAATGTGTTTGCTGCCGTGTTCTGTCCTCATGAGGGCCACCACACTGGGGACCAGTTAGGAGCAGATCATGTCCAGCTGTCTCTGAGGACAAATGGTCCATCAGGCAACTGCTTATCCCCTCCACCCTCTCCTCTCACCCTTCCACCCTGTCTCCCTCCCTCCCTCCTCACCCCCCAGTGTGTTTACTTGACTTTATGTGCTAAAAACCATTTTGGGTGCTTTTATTGTTTAATCGATTCGGTCACAGGACTAGAATAGCCGTGTGTGGTGACAGCTTCCTGGAAATCGGTTGGAGGAGGTTGAAGTGTTTATGGATGGATGGCGTTTTGTTTTATAGGTTTCACATGGAGGGTAATGGACGCTTGAGTTTGTTTTTGTGTTTTTTTTCTTGTTCAAACTTTGGCCCCCCTCCAGCCTTTTTTACAGGTATAAGTTAACATTTGGCAGATTTTATTGGAGATTTCAATTTTCAAAATAATGGGACACAATCATACATCAAAATAAAATTATTACTGTTTGATATATGTGATATTAAAAAAAAATGTTCTTTCCAATTTTAAGCATAAAAATGCAAACAAATACAAATAGGGTTTTCTGTCTGTTCCTGTCTATATAAATGCTCTTGTTTGGTATTTACATATTTTCATCATGTTTTCAATGTATCTGCCAACATATTCTTAGAAACATGTTATGGTACTTAGAAATAATTTTTTTCTCTGTATACGGGGAAACCTAAATGCATTCCCTCACCCGCACCCGTGTTCCTCTGAGCTGACAGCAGCTTCATCTCTTGGCAGCCTCCTCATAATTCATCTCTTTTGGCTTGTTTATGCTGCACATTCATTTTGTTTGCGGTAACATTTCCCCGACCCTCACATCTCTCAACGTGAAAAACGCTAACGCGCCTCAAACACGACATCAAAGCCTCTCCCTCGCCCAACACTCTCTCAGGCTGTTTCGATTTATGGCTTCTTCTTTTTCTTTTTTTTAACCTTCTTACAACATGAAAGACCATCAGTGTTTCCCGCACATACGTATGTGCGTGGACACACACGGACATGCACTGCCACATGGGGATGCACACACATGCACGTATGCGCACACACTTTCTCTCTCTCACGGCCCCACAGTCATGTCCAAACAGAATGATCAGTAAATCAAATAAAACACCCACAGTGTTTCAGAGAGAAGGAGTGTGCTCTGGACAACGGAGAGATGAAAAGGAAAAAAAAGAGAAGGAGAGGAGGAGGGAAGGAGTGGACACGGGGGATTGTACGTCCTCGTGAAAGTAGCCCTCAGAAACAAAAGCAGCTTTGAGTGCGCGCCCACTCAGAAGAGAGATTAGCCGGTACACACCCCCCTCAACACACCACCACCATCACCACCACCACCCCTGCAGAAAAGAGCTTTGGCTGTAGTTTAGCGGCACGTGGCGCAGCCCTTGATACTTATCATGTGCGTCAGGTGCTCTCGCTTGGTTTCCTGTTCTTTAAAACATAACCACCATTTCCCTCTTTCACTCCCTCCTTCTTCTCCTTCTCTCAGTCCAGAACTAATCCATCCACACTGCTGCCATCCAGCCTTACCCTTCATTTCTTCTTACTCTCTTTCTCTGTCCATCTCTTTCTCCTGCTTTTACAAATACAAAGAACATATTGTATCTGCCAGCGTTAAAGTGAATCCATTCTCCTTGGCAGCGGCCCGGCCCGTGGTGAATCCGAGCCGGGCTAGCTCTGTTTTCCAGCTGGCACCGAGGCCGCTGGTGGAGCGGGTTGGTTTGCTCGTTGGGTTGGTGAATTTGAGTCCAGCTGACACGTTGGTTTAGGATTCATTCACGCAGTCTGTCGTTCTTGCTCTCCCTCTTTCTCGTTCTCACTCAACTTGCAAAGCATGACCCCGGTTCACCTCATATGAAGCACTTTTAAGTGTATACTTTGCTGGTTTTGCTGGATGCTGGTTTCTAGCTTTATTTGCATAAACAAAGTATTGCTACAAACAGGAATTTCTGTAATACCACGAGCTTCTGAGAGGTGCCCTCAAGAAAGGAAAATTCAAGAATATTAATAAATTCTCTGGGGAGGTTTTACAAATGGGTCACATGAATATACCAGACAGACACTTTCACACATTCATTGCATTAGCTGGTGGTTTTCAGCTGCTCCTCTCCATCTGTATGGAAACCAGACCACTGAGCCCTTTAGAAACCAGAGAGGAAGAACATTTTAAGGTCATGGTAGTGCTCTTATTTAATTTTGGAAAGTCTTGGAAAAGTCATGGAATTTTACATCAGGGCCACAGCAGGAAGCCTGAACTCAAACACACAAAACCAAACGCACGCACACACAAACTCTGAAATATACAAACTCGCGACTAATAATTCCTAATAATAACAATACCCCTTCGCTTCTGCGCTTCCTTCACACACAAACACACATAACCCGAAACACATTACCAAAGCTGCACACTCTTTCATGAAAGCCGTTCTAAACACACAGTGACACAAACACATGAATAATGAGATGCTATCATGTTTCATAATCATGGTTCAGGCCCAGAAACTGAACACAGCTCCCCTCCCCTCCCCACAAATATGAAAGAGCCCAGAAGATGAGTCAACACACTCACAAGGCAGCAAAAACAAACTGTTGATAAAGGCGACCAGAGCCTTTTGAAGTTTGTCTGACTGCCCTCCTCTCCTTTCTCTCCTCCATCTTTAATCTTTCCATCCCGCTACCTCCTCCTCTGGCCTCTCTTAACCGCTCTGTTTGTATTTTTACATCGTATATCTGTGTGGTTTGTTTTTATATATTTGTTTTTACAAGGTCTCTTTGGACATTTTAAAGCACTTTTGTTGTTTTTAAGCCAAGGCTGTGAGAAGAGGGACAGAGCAAGACGTGGGGTCAATTTGTGTGTTGTCCACTGCATACAGTACAGTGTGTATCTGTATGTTTCCCCAGCTAAAATTCTCTGAGGCGAACTCTGTAGATGATAACAAGGCTGTGTTTTATGGCAAATCTAAAAATTAAGTATTTTTTGAGATGGTCTGTTGGTTAAAGTTCCTGTAAAGTGATAAGAGCGCTGTCACCAGAATCACAGATGTTGGTCATTACACAGATCTTTTGTTCGAATGCTCCATGCAAAATCTCACCTATAGGAGTTCTAAGTTAAATTTGTGAACAAACGTAAATGACATGCAGGAAAGTCTGGCAGATTTTTGTAGAAAGGCAGTAAAATGTAGGCTCATAAAGCCATCCTGAATCTTTCAAATTCAGTTACTGATACAAGGCCTTAATGTGTAAAATATGCACTGAGCATCAACTGAGCCCAGCAGCCAAGTGGTAATGACACGACTCACTGACGAGACTCATAAACATGCTTCGTTGAATGAAGCATGATTATGTAACTGCATTGCCTATCCTTTGCCTTAAATTTATTTCAAAACTGGTGACAATTTAAGAGAAATTCAATACTGTTTCCAGAACAGCTGCCATGTTTTCTCAATTTGAAAGTCAGAAGCAAAGACGAGTGGAGTGGCGGATACATCCAATCAGCTGTAAGAACATTGTCGGTGAAGGAGAGAACTCAGCTAATGTACGGTCTACTTGAAATGATGCCCATTCCTAACAAATTCCCATCCAGCTGGTTTTCAGAGCATGAGGTAAAGTGTACACAAATGAAAAGCATTACAGCCTAATGTCCCAAGCTTCTACAAACAACTTCCCATAGAACGTAAATGTGGTGTGCTACGGCATGAAATTAAATGTCACTTTTCAGGGGGTGAGTATGCTGCTTTTTACCTGAAGTTCTGAAAATATACCAGGGTGCAGCTGTGTTGAATTTATTAGTTTTGATGACGCTCGTGAGTTGAAGCTAGTGGCCTGCTATCACTCAATGTAAAAACTGTGGTTTATTCTTTCGACAACATCAGCACATCAGTGGGCTGCTGACCTTCCTGGTTTAATGTGGTGTGTGTGTAGCTGTGTGTGTGTGTGTGTTTTTAGCGTCAACCCCCTCTCCTGGAGACAAAAGCCACTAGTGTCCATTTTTTTTTCCTGCTTTCAAATTTATTTTCCTTTTCTTCTGGCTTTTTTTAATTTCCCTCTTCCTTTACTCTCTCTTTCTGGCCTCTCCCTCCCTCCCGTCATCCCTGATCTCCATTCTCCATTCATGCAGCCCTGTCACAGCGATGATAATGATGACCTCTGTGTAATGCTAGCTTGTTATTGGCCCACCAGCGAGGCCAGTGTGTGCACCCTCTGTTGCTTTTTCTGCATTGACCATTGTGTTACGAGCGAAACGCTGGATCTTGTGTGTGTGTGTGTTTGTGTGTGTGTGTGTGTAGGTGAAACACAAAGAGCTGGCAGCCAGTCTGGGTGAGCTGCACAGGGGATCTATAGAGAGGAAGAGAAATTCACCTGAACTGACCCTATGCTGTTGCTGTTGCTATTATACTGTAGGCTTTACGGAAACATGGGTGGAAAATAACTGGAAATGACCACTCGAGTCTCCACACTGACATATTATCACCTTGAAAAGTTTACATGGTGAATGTGCAAATCTAGCATTCATTTGGAATCATGTTTCTGGCAACTTGTTCAAGTCTGATATTCACTCTCCTTTTAGCTCTGCTCTGGTCCCTGTTTGGTGATGAGCGTTTTCGCTGAAAACAGATGCCTGCTGTGTCTGCAAACGGGCTGATGAGAAGTGATCAGAGGGAACCAAAACAATAAAGGTGTGGGCTGTAAAACAAAAACATACATAATGCAGAGTAGGACAATATAAAGGTGTAACACAGTGGCAGTCACTGTTAGCAAGAAAAAAGCAGATTTATTTAATTGAAGGTACAGAGGTGTGGGATTTTTGAAAAATCTTAATTTTGTTATAGCTTTAAGGCTTAACCCCTATGTTATCTCTAAGCAGTTTAGCTCTAGATGCTAAATGGACGTACAAAATGTTTTCCTTTACAGTTACCCGGTGAATTTTGTGACCACCAGTGGCGCCATGGAGCAATATTTTTAAGAGCAGGTACCCCTTTTTGTTTGTATCTCATGCATCCACATGCATTCTGCTGTACACAACGCGAATAGGTTTGCGCTATTCCACTGATTTACAGTTGGTGGAGGTAACATGCCTAGAAATGTAGTAGCTAATGTGCCAAAAGGCATAGAAGAAGAAGACAGTTAGCCACTAAACATGCATGTGAACAATGCAGGTTCCAGAATATCCAGAAAAAATGGCATTGCAAATGTTTTATTAAAGTGTAAATGCATTCAACAAGTTTGCTGGGCCTCAAGGATAGACACAGTATGTTTTGAATGTAAATATAACTTTATTTGTTCACAAGAAAACTCTACAGGGTACCTTTGAGTACTGGTGTATTTAGAGTGAGCTGCTGTTTTCACTGTTGCTCAAGAAGTACTGTATCTGAAGGTGTTTTTGACTTGTCTTCAGTAAATGTGGAAAGCTTTTCATCCGTGGCCAGTAGCAGTGTGAGCTAGGGGGGCTTCACATCAGACATAAAAATGATTGTTGTATTCTGCTGACTGAAGATAATTTAACAGAACGGAAACAGACTTCAAGAAAAAAAACACCATAATGTGAAAGTGAAGGACACTAGATATTTTCTGTTTTAACTATAACGACATGTTAAAACCCTGCTTCATCATTCAAAAGGCCCCAGTGGGGTGTTAAAGAATTCCTTTCCAATTGGAATGAACATTATGTGAGTCATGCTAGTGCCATGTACGTAGACACAGTCATAACAAAGGTGATAAAGAATGACGCTGTAAAATTGTGTGCTGTTACACAGGTTGACGCTTCAGGCCTTTCGAGGTCACAACGGTGGGAAAACACATTACACATTCATTACAGCATGCAACCTGTGACCTGTGCAATTGTTTCCCTCTCGTCTTATCTCTCTCTCTGTCTCCATTGTCTCGTGCGATTGAGAGCATTTCAATGACAGGAATCTTGTTTTGTTGAATAGCGCGGCCTGGTCGGACACCGATGCCAAGACATTCCTGGAGCTGGTAGTCTTTCCTTCTGGCAGCCCTGCACCTCTGTCTCCTCTACTCTACTCTTGTATTTTCTCTATTTTCACTCCTCTTCCTTTTTCATTTCTTAGTCCTCCTCAAGGTGACTGTCAAATAGAGAGAGAGAAAGAAGGGGAGGTAGATGTGTCTCTATGAGTCACTGTTTTTGTTTGCCTACGTGCTGCATGTAGGTAATCCAGCCAGGACTGCCCTATTCAATGTATATGCTGGCCTTGTTTGCCCTGCTGAATAAGCCACACCACTTCACAACCTAGATACTTAAATACCATTCATTAAATGTCAAGGCTACCACTCACTCCCTCAGTCTACCTCATCCTGTATCTCATGTCCCTCTTGCATGTCATGTCTCCATTTGTCAGTAACCATGCGATGGTAGAATTTTGCACGGATCAGAGAGTGCATCGATAGCAGCTCCAAGCTTATCTCCAGGCTTTATAACTCTCCAACAGATGGCAGTGTGAATCGCTCTATCAGCACAGGCCAGCTTGTGAGGACTGAGTGTGAATTAAGGATTGCTGTTCTACATGACGTTCATAGTAAAGCAGACATCTCTTCTCTTCTCTTCTCTTCTCTTCTCTTCTCTTCTCTTCTCTTCTCTTCTCTTCTCTTCTCTTCTCTTCTCTTCTCGTCTCGTCTCGTCTCTTCTTATCTCGTCTCTTCTCTTCAAACAGACAGGGTGAGAAGTTATTGACCTCTTGAACTCTGATTTTAAATTTCTACTTAAGTAGTTTTAAAGTTAGAAAAAAGTGTATTATCAAGCTGTTTGACAGCTATTTGTTGCTTACTGTACACTCAGTGCTCATATTCAAACCCAAGGCACTAATGTGCTGTATTACAGTTGTCTTGTGCATCCTTCTATACACATTTCACAAAATTCGTATGGGGTGTGTTCTGGAAACTTTTGCATCGTCAGTAGAATAAAAAGTAAAGTTGTGTGCAATGTCTAATGTCACACGTCTCCGTAAGGTTTATAAAGCACACCCATGTCAAATCTGGGCCGTAATGTATGTCTGACATGTGCTGTTGTCTGTTCTTGTTTGTTTTTGCCCTTGATGCTGCAGCTTCTGAGAAAAAATGCCCTGCAGGGATAATAAAGTTTATCTTATTTCATCTTATCTTGTCATGAATTTGGTTTGAGTCCACGTACCCAATGCAACCAAACGGGAAAAGCCATGATCTAATCTGAGCACCAGAAATCCACAGCACCAGCTTAGTATGATTCATTTAGTTCACTCTGCAGGACAAACTGTCTGTTAGGCTAATGATAGTTAGGCTCATGAGTGCTTTTTTGTGGTGTCACTCAGTTGTTGACTCACAACAGCTCTTTATTAGTTTTCCATTATTACCCTCTCCCCTACTGCTCTGTGGCCACAGTTGATGTGGTCCCTCATTTTGCTCCTTATTTGTTTGTTGTTTGCTAGGTGACAGGCAAACCGGAACAAATAAGTGTGTGTATAGACTCTATGCACGTTTGTTTGTCTACTTGTATGCTTCTGTGTTTGTTGTAGTTCATCAGATAACAGACAGTCCCAGGGGAGGGCAGGAAGGTGGTTCAGGAAGGGTGTTCCTGTGTGAACAGGAGCTCTGTGTCCTCCCCACCGTTGTCTCTACACTTCATGTCTACACCAGTCACTGCAATGACTGGAAGTACATCAAATACAGGTCAAATACCATAATACCATATTTGGTCTTTGACCTGTATTTCATGTACTATAATAGACTAATAATAGATAATGTACCTACGTTGCTTGTTAAAGCTTTCTTGGTGAATTCATTTTTTATTCAATATCCCTTTCTGTTCCCACAGCCCATCTCATCCATTTAATATTTTAATGCTTGTAGGTAATAATACAAATAGATTTATAAAATTATTATTTATAAATAGACATAGATTTCATCCTCGCAAATGTAAGGTCTTTCCACTGTGTGTGTTCCTCTGTTTTATAACACTGTAAATTGAATATCTTTGGATTTTGGATCATTGGCTGGATGAAACAAGCAATTTGAAGATGTCACCTACAGCTCTGGGAAATTGTGAGGAGCATTTTTCACTATTTGGAAAATTATGAGGGGCATTTTTCACTATTTTAGCATTTTGTGGATTAAACCGCATCGATTAATAAAAAATATATTGATTAATCACTAATTAATAAAAGAGTTTTACATGTTCACCTCATGTCTGCGTGTGTCTCCAGGTGTTCCAGCTTCCTCCCACAGTCCCAAAAACATGCAGCTTAGGTTAATTGGTGACTCTGAATTGCCCGTAGGTGTGAATGTGAGCGTGAATGGTTGTCTGTCTCCATGTGTCAGCCCTGTGATTGACTGGCAATCTGTCCGGGCTATACCCCGCCTCTCGCCCAAAGGCAGTTGGAATTGGCTCCAGCCCCCCCACGACCCTCCAAAAAGGATAAGCGGGTATAGCTAATGGATGGATAATAAAATCATCAACGGCAGCCCTATATGTAATGTATTTTTCTTTACATTTTTATTGACATAGTATGCTGGGTGAGTGCAAGAAAGACTTTTCTTCAGTGAACACAAAAGTTATATGCCTGTTTTTTTACATACAGTATTTGTGTGCTCTATTACACCTTATAGCCTATATTCTATATTACTAAAGTGAAAGACTTAACTCTACTCT
Source organism: Oplegnathus fasciatus (assembly GCA_003416845.1). Taxonomy (NCBI): domain Eukaryota; kingdom Metazoa; phylum Chordata; class Actinopteri; order Centrarchiformes; family Oplegnathidae; genus Oplegnathus; species Oplegnathus fasciatus. The sequence continues at coordinate 127,241 of NTHP01000185.1, forward strand.
ACTTAAACGCACCGGACACTTGGACACATGTCTCTCTCTCTGAGTTGACTTGGCCATAGTCAGAGGGACCTTATCGGAGTTCACGGAAACCCCTGCCGCTGAAGTGCCAGCCCTGTTTGTGACTGTCCCATGTGTTGTCTGTGGTCAGAGGGAGGGTCTGGGACAGCTGGAGTATCACCTGTCACTGCATCACATGCGTTTATATGACACAGCAGTGGTGACACCCAATTCCAGCATTTACACACTACGCAGGGTGAATAAAATGACAAAACCCCCGTCCCAATACAGTAGCCAATTTAGAGAACCTCATTTAATTTACAGTAACATTCTAAAGGAAACTGCACAAGTGAACCATATTTAATTAAGTACAAAACAGCAGCATTTGGCAGCTCTAATGGCTAATTGCCACGTTCAGCTTATAGAGATACAAAAGGCCAGATACTGTAGTAGCTACAAGAATTGCTTCAGCATCTATTGTAAACACAACAAAATTGTGTAATGTGGCAAAAGGAAAACACTTACAAGTCATGACAACATACAGTACTATACGTCAAACACAGGAAGAACGTGTATAAGCAAAGAGGAACGGTGGTCAGAAGTAGACTGTCACCAATACTGACTGTAGAACAGGATATTTGCATAACAGACAGGATAAATTGCGGCCTTAGAAATGACCTGTGAGTCATCACCTCTGATGGTTTCACCTGAATTGGTATTAACAATCGAACAGTGATGTAGTTCTGTTATTTTGTCCACCTGCCTGTATTGTATCTGTTCTCCTCCTCAGACAAAAATAAAAAACACGAACTAAAAGCTCAAAATGTCTTTCTCTCTAACTCCGTCCCCTCTCACCTGCTTTTGCGTTTCTCTTTCTTTTGTCTCTTTCACACCACATCCAGACTTGGAAACACACACAGGGAGATGTATTCTTGCAACACACAAGCTCACAGCCACCCGTAGCGCATTCATACACATGCACTTGCACAATCCCTCACTTTTGCATCTCTCACCCACATCCATCCCCGGAAAGCACGCACATACACACAATCAGTGGCGATAAATAAGTCTTGTGTTTTTGCAACACGCCTTGCTAATTATGTTTTTCTTGTCTCTCGGTGGGTCTCCTGGGCCACTCCTTTCTGCCACACGGCAGGAAGAATTCCTGATCCATTTTAAGCTCCAACGAGAATGTTGATAAGTCTGTAGATTACTGCCCAACATGTTTATGATAGCCTATTATTCTCTAAGCTTTATCCGGGCCCAGCGCGTGCTTCGTCTACTTAGCACAACTATTTAGGTCATGGTACAATCTCAGGGGAAAGCACTGTGGATGGTGAAATATCAGTAAACCTCAGCAAAAAGGTCAAAATGAAGCCATTCTTGTCCTGTCATACAGTACATTTGTGATCAAATAGTTATGTTATGGCGCAGTTTACATGTAACTCACAAAAAAAAGTCATAGTCAAGTCTGTTGAGCAGCCAGTGTGTTTGAGCATGACCTTACACATGACCTAAAGTTCACTATCTGTGCTATCTTTAATGCAGACAACTCTAAAACATAAATTTTGCTGTAATGAGATCAGGTCTAAAAACCTGAAACAGAGATTTTTGCTGGCAAAAAAGCAAAACCAATTTACTTGTCTGGAATCTAAGGTTTGTCAGTTGTTCATAAATTATGATCATTGATTTCATTCTTTTCTGTGACACACTCTGATATTTCAGATTTATGCTTCCTATTATGGCTCATATTTCAACAACAATAATAGCTGCTAAATGTCCCGCTCTGCCGTAAAAATGTCCAGGCCATCAGGCACACACACTAAAAGATGGGGAGAAAGAGGGGCCTTACCTTAAGCCTGTGAAAATGCCATTGATGTTAACTATCTGACTGTGCCCTGCCAGAAATACCGCAGTTGGGCCGGAGTTGTTCACTATCAGCGTCTAGTAGAGAAGGGAGTCTGAATCTGTCTGTTCTGCCTGGTGCGTGAGATGTTATGGCTCTTTGATGTGCTTTGCTGTTTAGGCTTTGATTTACGAAGCGCCATCTTTATCATTTTCCCTGGTTTCTTGAAGCCATTGGAGCCATCGGCGGATATTGCTTTGTGTGTGTAAGTACTTCAGGAGGGAAAAATAAATAAGTAGAGAGGTAAAACCAAGGACAAGGCTGGGAAGACATAAAGTCTCTTTGAAGTTACAAAAGTGTGTGCAATAAGCCTGCGCGACTACTTTTTTGTGGTTGTGAGTGTGTACATGAGTGTGTCTTGGTGTGTACATGGCGTGCTGATGTCCTCACTGTATTTGCGTGTCACCAGGCAGTCTGTTGTCTGTTTACCTTTGTCACTCAGGTGGAGCCATTCATCTGTATTCTCACCATGGTTAGGCTGGCTGTGCCCTGTCAGAGATGTCTCTGTAGGGTGACACACCTGTGTTTACAGTTGGGAAAGCGTGTAAACAACAGTGGCCTGTATGTGTGTGCGTGCGTGTGTGTGAGTGTCTGTCCGCCCACTCAGGGATCATATAGCTCAACAGCTTTTGTAATGAGTGGCTTTAGCAGGTACGACGGCGACTGGCAGACTAACATGTCATTATATCCCGCACTGCTCTGTCATTGGGATGGCAACTATATTAAAGAGGCAGATGAATACAAAACAAAAGCACAAACGCGCTGGCATTCTTTGTTTGTTTCATAATGCAGGTCTACACTGTACTTATGTTCAGGGTGTTTATCCCGGAGGCATTCAGCTGACCTAACCTGTTTGTCTGTTGTCATTGTGTTCAATCCAGGTCCATCAGATGGACCAGAAAATGGATTCAGTCCTGCGGATCCTGATGGAGCAGTTCCCGCCCAAGCCGGAGCTGACGTCCAAGCCCTCCATCCGCAGGGTGACCATCCAGAAATGCATGGGTGCCAGCATCGACGAGGGGCCCTGATGTCAGCGATGGGCGGGCTGGGTATGATGATGTCATCACCAAAGGAGGATTAAAGGACCAGGAGTTCACATAAACAGCTTAACCCTCTACATGGGGGCCAACCTGCAAATAATAAGGGGACTCAGTCTTCCAAAACCCCCTCCCTCTCTTCCATTTGTGATCCCAAATTTTCTCATTGACTTTTGACTACTGAGAAGAGAACAACTTTTAATCGTTCACTTGGCGCTGCGTTGCTCTGGGACCTGAGGGCAAGAGTGCCACTAAGAGTAGGATTCATGGCATAGAAAGAAGGCTGACTGACCTCTTCCCTCTGATGATTGTTGGCCCCGTTTGGGTCTTTTTTTTTTTTGCTGTCTAAATGTAGCTTTCTCTTCTACACTAGCATTGTGGGCCCTCAGTCTTCCCCTGCAGCACATAGCCATTCAAGCAGCGACACGCTGAATGAATTTATTTCACTACATTAGCCTCATAATCACACTACTCAGATAATGTTAATTTATGTGTGGCCTGTCACTGAGCTGCATTCCTCTACTCCAAATATTATTCCAAAGCTAACTAACCCAGTAATGAAGTCGTAATGCAATCAAAGCACTCAAGTTCCCCAAAGACACAGAGAAAAACTGAGAGTCCAGCCATGGCAGAGGCATTCCTCAAATCCTTCTGATTATCTTGGCACCATCCACACCCAGTACACAACAGGGTTATTTCCATAGCCACATATCCATCTAGCCTAACTGTACTTAGGCTGCGGCGGGTGTTTGTTAGTAGTGATCGAATAACACGAGGAGGGAAGGGCAGATTATCTGTTGACTTTGCCCTGCGTTGGGGATCGAGAAGGCTGGAGTAAAAGAAATGGAACTAAAGAAATGTATCTGGGGCGGGTGGCTAACATGGTGCTGATTTACAGCTACGTTGAAGCTATAAAAAATAGCCAAACTGGCGTGACAGGGGCCAGTGCTGTGTTACAGGAATACGTTATGGCATGGTCTCTCAGTTTGCTCCAAGATTTTCACTGAGAGATTTCATATGTATATCTATCTCAAACACCTTCAGCAGCTCCACTACTCACACCACCACCAGCACCCTGCTTAATATCCTCTATTACCCTCTTCAGGGGGCTTACACTGCTGTGTGCAATTTGAAATAAATTTGCCCCATTAAAGCTCTGATTATTATTTCTCTCCAGAGCTAATTAAGTGTTGAATTCCTGGTAAGGGGAGATTACTCACTGTGAGCGACTAATGAAAAGAAACACTGGAAAATGTGCAGAATTTAAACAGTAAGCTTTGAGGAGCAGGCGCACTAATTCTGTGTGAAAGGTTTGGAAATATCAGGCTACCGCTGAGACGTTTGAAATAAAAAGACAATGCTCCCACTTTGTTCATTCTCGTATAGTATTTATTTGACAGGACGTAGGAAGTAGAAAATAGAAAATAACTCAGCTATGTAGCTACTGTATGAAAGGCTTCCCATAATTATAGCATGCACATTCCTAAGAAGACGGATGCACACACAAAAGAGGGGTGAAAAAGGGAAGGGGAAAGAAGAGAGGCTTTCTCTCTGCACTGGTATATATTTTCATATTTTTGCGGTGGTTAAAAAATAGCTATTATTTATCTTACATTAAATAAAGTGGTTGTGTTTTAAAGGCACTCTAATTTTGTGACAGACCTTGATACATATCTGTTCTCCTGTACAGTTTTATAAGAGTTGTAAATAGAAATATTGCCTTATTGTACTGTATTTATTATCATGTGGAAAGATCAACCTGGAACATGTCTGCTTGTTGGAGTGATGAGAAACACAGAGAGGGAGGCTCCTGTTGTACAGATGGATGGAAATGATTGTAAATGATATTCACGCACACCCTCTGCACTGTAGCTCTGCTGTAAATAATAAAACTCCATTTCATTACACTCTGGCCTGCTCTGTTGGCTTGGGAGGAATTTGATTACCAGCTCATCTATTCCATAATTTGCTTTCATTGGAGGGTGAAACCTGTCTTATAGTTTTTTGGGGCCGTTTGTTCAAATCTCAAGCCGAGCTGGGTCAAGGTAAGCCATGGGCCGGAGTTTCCATCCAAATAAAATCTCCTCATTTCACTAAATTCCTTTCACACTGCAATCACCGCGAAGGGGGAAGAGAAAGAAAAAATAATACGTTCACCGCACCTACTTTGAACTTCAATATTCCATAACCCATTGAACGAGGCATGCAGAGGAAAAAGAGAATACGTCTCATATTACCACTCAATTATATTTGCCTTCAAAGGCCAAAAAATACTGGGGATGTCCCAAGATCAGCACGGTCCAGCGCCGAGAGAGACAGAGAGAGAGAGAGGGGAGGAAGGAGGGAGGGTCGTCCTGTGTGAGGGGTGGACAGGCGGGGGGGAAAGAGAGAGAAGGAGGAGAGGCAGGAGGAGGACAGCAGGAGCATAAGTGAGCTGGGGAAGAGAGCAAAGAGGAGAGCAAAGCCATTTTCAATTAGCCAGAGAGACTACATGGGCCGGAGGGCCGCAGAGCTCCGCTGCCTTTTGTCCTCCTCTGGTTTCTATCACTGCTGGGGGATTTTGGCAGAGAGAGAGAGAGAGAGAGAGAGAGAGAGAGAGAGAGAGAAGAAAGAAAGACCCCATGGCTACCTCCGTCTGCAGAGGCCGCTCTGTGTCACGCCGTGCTCCTCTTTCATCTCAAGACTAGACAGAGAGAAGAGAGAGACTCCCACTTCAAAAGACAGTTTGATCTCAGAAGTACACAGGAGCACAACCTAAAAGAGGATCTGAGGAAGCAGTTAAAAGGAGAATATAAGGGACACACTGTCACAGACGCCGGACAGTGAAATCTGGCAATCCGCAGAGTCTGTGCAGAGGAGGAACCCATGCTAGGTCATGAAACGCTAGACTCTCTGAGCTTTGTCGACCGTCCATGTCGTCTTTGATCCTGCCACCTGAGCCACGCTCAGAATAGAACAGAACTTCATTATGCTGCTGAAAGTAGGCTAGTGGAACATAGAAATCACACAAGACAGACTTATATTGTGGTACTTATACATCTTACACGTAAAATGATGAAAATAATCAGCCGCCAAAATGCTGAAATACCATAAAATGACACAACCTCTTAGTAATGGTTGTATTTCAATAAGATACAGCAGAGTCAAAGCAACATGTGCATTTCTGTGGATTCCTGATTCTGTCAAATGTAAGTCTTCACTAATGTTTAGCCCCAGTTTGGTTCTCCAACTCCTGAAACTCTTCACTATACTTAACAGTCACTCGTGTAATTCAACTGTTCACTATTTTTGCACTGGGCAGGTTGCGTTCAACTAGCGTATATGATGGCTGCAGGCTGTATTCGATTACATCATCTTTGAAATTACTCTGATGGCATGAGTTTTTAGTTTGATGAGATATGAGTCAATAATCCATTTATCTCAAACTATGTTTCCATCCAACCGTTTTTATGCACATTTTCAATTCGTGCACAAAAAAAACTTGAAAATACAAAACATTTTGAAATATCGTAAAAAACGTTTTTACGCTTGGCTGAGGTGGAAAAGCGTCGACAGATGAAAACATCAGATCTGTGTGGAGCGATGAGGACACTGTAACCGTCCTCACATTAATACATGATACAAACAGAAATGCCATATTTCCATCACGTGTTCTACATTTTCACTTTTTCCACCATTTGAGGTTTGACTGGAGCTCTTTTAATCACATCATCTCATTGCACCCTCTTCCTCTGCAATGTTTTAATGGCACACGACTGGAGAATTAGCACCACCAGCTGTTTATCTCAATGAACCAACTCCTAATATTCACATAACAGTAGTGGATGATAATGTGCAATAACCACTTTAAGGTTACAAATCATTATTAATAAAAACAGAAATTCTTCACTAAATATTTGTTACCGCAAAGGAATGTTTTTTTTTTTACTGGTGGATATTTCATTTTGAAATTAAACATGTTTTAAACATCAAGCCATGAAGAGAAGACACACGGTCCCCTAGGCCCCTGTCCATTCCTAGCCAGAGGAGCTGTGTTGTGTCCAGAGATTAACAAAGCCATGTGAGGCTGGTGGAGTGCTGCTGCTGGAGATCCAGGGGGCCAAGCAGTCTATGGTTCATATCATGTACCCACGATGGCCTGGGTTTCTCACATGTCTCCTTCCCCATAATTCCTGTTGCTCCACACAAAAAAAGTAAAAAAAAACAAAAACAAAAAAAACAACTGCCAAACAGGCTCAGCTGGGAGGCCGTGGCTGGTGAGCGGGTGGTAGTTGTCAGGCTGTGCGGCCGTGCCTGCCCGCCGTGGGGGTGCTTGGAGGCCACCTGTCTAGAGAGGCCCAGGCATGTAGAGGCCCAGCAGTGCTATATGAAAGCAGATATGAGTCAACAGGTGTGTGTGCATGTGCGTGTGTGTGTGTGTGTTTGTACTGTGTCAACCAAGATTGTGACAAACAATGTCAGCAGCAGCTGATGCCAGCCACTCTGTCAGGAGTTGTCCCTAAATAGCCAGCAGTTGCCTGGATGACAGTTGTTGAGGCTCCTTGCCCTCCTCCGCCCCTCTTTCACCATAGAATATTTAACATTCCCATTTTTGGTCTTGAAGAATAAAATAGACTGCTCCAGTTTATTCTGATTGGCTTAGCCTGGCTCGAAACTGTCATAAAACACCCAATAAACACACACCTGTGATCCCATTAGAGTCAAGTATTAATGTGTTACCAAGAAAAAATCCCAGCTCACACAGGAACTGAAAGGAAGTTGCTTGGAAGAATAACATTCAGTTTCTGTTATAGAATTAGTACTGGATTATGAAAAAAGAATCATGGTACATGGTTTTTATGATTACGGTGTGTAGGCAGTTTGGTATGAGAGTAGGTTTACCAAGGTCAAGCTTGAGCAACAAGAGACATGAGACACAGCTCGTGTTGCACCTAACAGCACCTCTTCGATGTCAAAATCACTGTTAAGCCCTCTTATTACTTAAGTATTGATTTGGTTTCCATGGTTTCCTTGTGGGAAATGCAGCAGTCTTCTTAAATGGCCCCACAGTACTTGGGGCTCTCTTTTCAAGGCCCACTGCGTCCCCTCATCCCCAACTCAGAAAACTGGTCTTCTATGCAGCCTTTCACAACAGCAACAGATACAGTATGCCCTTTGACCCCTTCTCTGTTTGGTCCAAGCAGGGCGACATCACACCATGGGATAATAAATCAACCAGAGGCCAGGAGGTTAGATTGACCCCCTGTGACCTTTGGCCTTACGAGATTTCCCTCAGCCATATGTCTGTGGCTCACCGTGCCCCAGCCCTCCCTGTGACCAGAGGAAAGCTCAGCAGCCAAGAACAACAGCACAAACCGGCACCGTCAAGATCCAAAGATCCGTCTGAGCTGCTCAGTTTCACATCCTGGGTCCAGCCAGCCATAGAAACTCCACCCAGGGCTGGACATGCTAAGTGTGACTGCTGCTAATGTGTTGTTACGGCTGCTGCAGATTTGAGCAGAGGTCCGGGCACACTTT
>NTHP01000185.1:145083-168711 GCA_003416845.1 Oplegnathus fasciatus
ACACACACACACACACAGATAGAGAGAGAGAGAGAGAGAGAGAGAGAGAGGGATAGAGAGAGAGAGAGAGAGAGACCAGCCCCTTCCCGTCCCTGCTCTGCTCTGCTCTGCGCTGAGGGCAGTGGCTGCTGACGTGTTACTACTACACTGTTGTTCAGCGCACTTGTTGTTTACAGTTCAGTCGGAAACTCGGGCTCGCCGTGGCAGGCAGTGGTTGTAGTAAAAAAAAAAAGAAAAGAAAAAAAAAAAAAAAAAAAGGTGCAAACGTTTTTACCCTCAACTCCTCTTGCACCGAAACAGGCAAAAATACCAACTGAAAGCTCTGGTGACCTCTACCAGCTGCGGCAACCACTTTTACTCGCACTACTATCACTATTACTACTAGTGCTAAATGAATGGGACTGCCTGACAGCACCTTTGAAGTGTGCACACACACTCGAATACAAGAGTATTTTGCTTGTCAAAGCTGCACACTTGTTTGAAATTCAAATGATTATTTAATCTGACCTGCAAAGGGGTTGCATTGGGAACACCACCTGATAGCACTGAAATAATACGATAAAGGTGAAAAAAAAAGCTTTTTATTTAATTTCCATCTGTCTTTCGAGGCAAAACAACAGCTGGAGGAGGGGGACGTAGTCTGCACTTTCTACCCTGACGCTGGTAAACAACCAACTCCAGTTACACCATGCAGAAGCCCATTAAAAAAAATCACTTCAAAAAAACAAGTTGCATTAAAGACAGAATAATACCTTACCGTTTTCTCGTCCTCACGTTTGTCTCTTGGGACTGGTCTTTCTGGGTGTGTGTTCTGCAGAGTGGGTCAGGCTTGGACAACTAACTTCATCTGTGCTGGTGTGTGACCTCTTATTTGGGGCCGAGGGGTCTGCGAAAGCAAAGTTTACCGTCAGTGAAAACTACTGAAAAGAAAAATCTATATTTTTAAAATTATTTCCATTTAAACTGCCGGTGTTTGCCCACCCTTTAAGATGCACATTTCCATTATGTTAGAATTTTAACAGAGAATTAAAAATTATTTTCGGTGCACTTCAGCCTGATGGGCGACATACCACCACTGTGATCGATATGCTGCAGCGAACCCCGGCCTGGCTACCTGTTACACACACATGCAGTCGGGTGAAAATAACGGTCATTTTGATGCAAAATTAGTACCGTGACATGCAGGTCTTTTCCTCAGCCCGGTGCACTGCTCCGTGCACTCCATCTGCCCGTCAGACCTGTCGGTGTCTTCGCTCGGAGCCACAACAACACAATTATGATTCCCATTTAAATCCACGTTGTTATTCCCAGCAGAGCAGACGCCCTTCTCCCTCCTCGGTAGGCTGTTGTAGAAATTCGGGACGTCTCTGCAATCCACTAATTCCCACTCGAGCCTGCCGTTGGCCAGCGGCGTGTGATTGGCGAAGTCGAAACCCCACTTGGCGGAGGCAGCCTCTTCCATCTCCCGCAAATGTCCCTTTAAATCCCTCTTTAACTCTTCGTGATCCACCGAGCCGAAGAGGCTTCTGCAGGCTGACGGTTTCGGGTGATCCGACAGCCGGGGGTCCGTCCGCTCCAGCGTCGGGCTCCCGTTTGATAGTCGAACATCTGACATTTTCCCCCCGGAGAAAGGCAAAATTTTTCAAACAGCCGGGAGCGTCCAGTTTTCACAAGAAAAACACACCGCTCAAAAACAACGGGTATCTCCTCGTCGCTGAGCAAGATCCAAAACAAGCGTAAAACGACTTATGCCATGCATACGTCGAGCTGGAAACGGTAACGGCCGCGGTGTTTTGAAGCCCAACGTAGTCTCCGCGGATCATCAAAACAAAGTGCACAGGAACTGAAGCCGCTCTGTCAATTTCGTCCCGTAGTGAGAGAAACGGCAGACAAACCTTCTCAGTACCCAATATGGCGATTGAGAGATGTACTTGCTTGGGATTGAGAGTGGAGCTTGACTGGGGGAAGGGGGGGTTGGGGGGGGGAGGAAAAAAATGATTGACACACAGAGCTATTTAAATGCGAAGAAGAGCGCTCATTGGTCAAAGCGCCTGAGCCCGCCCACTTCTCTTAAGGTGGACCAGCTAGTTGCAGCAGGCTTGCAACATCCAGCACGTCTGTATTTTACACCAAATCCCAAGTTTTTCTTCAAACTTAAGGCTGCTTTGGCAACGAAAATAGCATTGAAAATAAAAACAGTAACGGTTAGCACTTCCTCCATAAAGTTTCTACACAAGACTAGTTTGATTATTGTCTGACAAAGCCTTTGATTTTTTTAAAATAAACATGTTGCATTTTATTTTTTGCCCAACATGAAAAGATGTTCTACTAAGTTTGTTTTCTATTTCAGCTACCAAATTAGAAAAAAGCGGATTATTTTCTGATGAAAGCTGCTGACAAATTTAAATATTGACAGGTTGGCATGTATATACTTTAAAAAACTGCATCCTAATAGCAAAAACAAAAACAAAAAACAACAACAGTAAACTTCAGAGTAGTTTTAGACATTACAATTCTTTGTTTTAAATTTAAATGACCCAATTACTTTTCTTGCATCTACAGGCCATGTTTTTTTTAAGCCTGAACCAAATATGTTTTAAAGACTTGTACAAATCACAAAATATATACCTGTATACAAATACAAAATCAAACGGCTGCCAAAACAATTGCCAGTAAGATTTGAAAATTAAGTTGTGGAGGCAGTTTTTTTTAACAATCTGTGAAAAACGAATTGTTCAAAACTTTCCACCTTAAAAGAGATGACATTTGTGAGAATGCATAGGCTGAAGCTTCAAGGTGTGGGCGCTTGAGTAGGTATACCCTCCCCAATGTCAAATCTATCCAAGGACTGCCAAAAAATAAAAAAATAAATATTTTTTCCTCCAAAGTGGGGAAATGTGTATCTTCATGACATGGTATTTCCACCAGTTCTCCGGAGCTGAGAGGGGTAAGTCAAGGTCAGCACACACCAGACCCTGTCCTCATCTCCACCGGCCCCCAGGAGAAAAGGAGAAGAACAGATGTACCAGGACTACAGAGCCACGCACATCTCCACATTCAGAAGTCTGCAAATGCAAAAAAGAAAAAAATCCAAAAAGAAAAAACAACGAATGACAGAAAAAGGCCGTGTGTGCTGAAAGTTAGAAATAGTTATTTACACCACAGTGAAAACTTTGTACTTCAAGGGAAAATCAAATGCCAATCTTGAAAAAATATTCTACTAATGGAAATGTCAAATTTATGGAATCTAAAAATAATCTACAAACAAGACTAGTTCACTTTGGAATTTATCTGAAACCATGTTCTTTTCTTTCTGGTACAGTTTACACCTTCCACCACTGAGAGAGAAAAAACCAGCCACTTCAAGACAGATGTTGGCCTCATGTTCACATCAAACTGAAAAAAACATGATTTGCTTAAAATAGAACCATAACCTGTTTGCGAGAAATGATGCAATTTAATTTTACTGTGAGCAATTATTAACCTATGGGGGTCACAGCAGGGTACGTGGTGCAGCTGTGGGTGCCTTCAGCACCACCATTATGACCTGGACAATGCTGCCACCTAGTGTTCACTTTGCAAGACCTCTGTAGCAGTACAAAGTCAGCAGGCAACGATCTTTATATCAAATGCTTTTTAATACCATAGCTTTAGATAAACGTCACATCTGTACATATACATACTTATATGACAACCACAGGCAATCACTAAGGGTTTAGGCTACGCCAAAAACCCAGTACGTTCCAAAATATCAGTCCATCCACGTCTCCTCACTGACCCTGCAGAGGTGTAGTCGCCTACCTTCCTAGACAGTCCATCAGAGATCGTAGGTCAAACTGGTCCCTTGCGAGAGCAGACAGCCTCAGAGACTGAGCCACTTGATGATGTAGAAGTTCCTCTTGCCCACTCTGAGCAAGGTAAGTCCATTCGATAGGATATGGAGTTTGGGGATCAGTACCTGCTCTGGTTTGTCCGTCCGCCTGTGGTTGATCCACACTGCTCCCTCCGAAACCATTCGATACCTGCACACAAACATTTTCAGTTAGTACAGGGTTTCCTCTAAATAGCCTCTCTGAAATAGTCAGGACATTACCTTGCTTTGCTGCAAAACGCGTCATGAACATGCAAATTGTCATTACACACTTTTTCTATTCTAAAGCCTACAATCTAACTAAAGTAAGGATGTAAGGATAGTTGACACCAAAATTAAAAATGAACTGATTTAAGCTGCAGATTCTAAAATCAGTTTTCTGAACAGTATAATCTTTAGCTTCCACCTAACATTAGCGGCACATGTGACAGAATTGTAAGTTCTGTGATTGGATGTTTCTTGCCAAAATGCACCTTGGGAGTCGTAGTTAACTTCTCCCCCAAAATTTTTATGTACACAAGCTTGTACCACCAACTTTTCATCAAATAAGTGGTTATTTTCTAACACAGTTGTTAATCTTCTGGACTGATTATTTAACCGGAAGAGGTCCATGCTTGTCCAAGCCGTAGAAAAGCTCCAAGTGTGAAACACATGATGGGAAAAATGAATGGGAATTTTACTTGCGGAACCAGGGGCGCCCAAAATAGCTCCTCCTACTTTGTGACTCTATTGGATTTAAGGAAAGCAGGATAGGAGTACCCACCCTTTGGGTCCCTCTGGGATGGCGCTGACCCTGCGACAGGCGTCTATCACAGTGGTTCCCGGCTCCAACAGCAGCTCATGGAAGGGCGCCTCCCTGAAGAGCTCCTGAAGCTCCTCGTCACTCATTTCCTCCAAGGCCTGCACGCTGCTGTGGTACAGCGCGTTGGTACATCTGCAATGATAATATTAAATATGACTTTTCTTCTCCGACTAGGTAAATTACCCCCTCTGCAGGGAGGTCAGAGGTCATGGGCTGTTACAAAACAGTGACCCTAGTGGAGTTAAGGGTTTGGTGGCTTCCTCAATTACACTTTAATTCAGTGAATTCCTGCTGCCTTTAATAGGGTGACCCAAATAAAAAATAACACAACATCAAGAAAGACTATACTGAATAAAAGCGCTTTAAGTACAAACACACACACAGCATGTTCTGACCTCTTTGCACTCTCGAGGCCTTCCTTTCCATGCACCAGTTTCGTCACCTCTGCGGCCAGTCGTTTATGTGCGAGGCGTTTACCTGGATCCTCTCGCTGCTGCTCCATCACCCTCTCCACCTCTGCCAGAGGCAGGAAGGTGAACAGCTTCAGGTACCTATGAAAGGCCACACAATATACATCAGCCTCCTATTACAGTGCACACAATGGCTAAATTGTCGGTTAGATTCTACCACAACCAGCCAGATTATTGATGGGTGTACAAGCACACATTCATGAAAAGCTTTCAGATTTTGCACTGTTACTTTATCTTTGTAACCAAAAGCTATCACCAGGCTTCATCTTCACCTACCCTTCCACACTGGCGTCTGGCTGCCTGAGAAAGAACTGGTAGAGTTCAAAGGGAGACGTCTTGTCTCTGTTGAGCCACACTGCATTGCCTGCCGTCTTCCCCAGCTTGTCCCCAACAGAACTGGTCACCAGCGGGATGGTCAGGCCGTACACCTCCTCGCCGCTCACTCTGCAGAGAAATCAAGATTCATTAACCAAGTGCTGCATGTCTGGTGTAGGTATTTCAAAACTTGGGACCTGTGAATTGCTGGTGCCTTTTTGCATGCTTAAGCGGGGCAATAATTCAACTTTCAGCGGAAACTAACAAAACTAACAGAATGATACTGGAGTTCTTGTTTCACATGTGTGAAGAGTTTTGTCTGATCTGCAATAGCAGAATGCATTTCACTGTATTAAACATCAATATAATCATTTAATAGTGGATTTTGTAGACATTTGCCATTTGTGATATACTGATATAAAAAACATTCCCATTAATATAGTGATAGATAGATAGATGATACAGTCACGGAGGACATCTTCTTCTGAATTAACTCATCGCCTCGTGCCTCCAAGCTGAATCTTGCAACTTTATGTTTGGTTCAGGTAGAAATCATAAGATTTTGCTATAATATTTGCTAAAAATATATATATAAAGTAAAGCGCTTTTCTGAAGATTTCGGTGATATTCCTGATTTTTGTTAGTCACTAAGGCCTAAGACAGTGACACCTTGGTTGCAAGAATTTGGCAGGTGCCCACAAAGTAGGAATGAATCTACTGTAAAGTTAGTCAATGTTTGAAATTGTTGAAATGTGTTTTTACTAAAATGAGCAGCTGCTCGGGAGGTTTGACGCATGCAGAATTGAGGAGTGGCTCCTAACAATTCCCACAAGACGTTCAGTCACAATTTTTCGTGTGTATACAATGCCCGAGGATCAATTATGTATTGAATTAACAGAATTTTCAACGAGGTTTGGAACAATGCTCTCTCACCATGCAAAACTTAGAGGTATTGTCGCTACAATAACCTGTTGTACTCTTTGTAAGTAGGATGGACATTTACTTGTGAATGAACTCATGGCCAGACATCAAATTGCCCAGCTGGTCGGTGCCCCCGAGCTGAATCTTGCAGCCGTATATTTGGTTCAGGTGGTGGAAGTCATAAGCTTGGAACACCTGGTAGGTGAACTCTGTCAGGCTCATACCGTCTGCGCTCTTCAGCCTGGACTGCACGCTGTGGCGGCTGAGCATGGTGCCCATCCTGAAGTGCCTTCCGGCCTCCGACAGAAACCCCACCACGGTCCAGTCCTTGTACCAGCTCAGGTTGTTCAGGACAGTCACGGTGCCCAGCTTCCTGGAAGTGTCGTGAAAGTGCAGTTCGTGGTTGGTGAAAATCCTCTGGATGCTCTCCCGGATGCTGCGGGTGTTCGCCTCCACGGCGTCCGCGGACAACCGCTCCCTCTCGCTCGTTTTCCCGCTAGGGTCACCGATTTGTGCCGTGGCCCCTCCGAGCACAGCGAGGACATGGTGCCCGGCGTTCCGGAAGTGCAGCAGGCCGATGATAGCGAGCAAGTTGCCCACATGGAGGCTGTCGGCCGTGGGGTCAAATCCGCAGTATACAGTCTGAGCACCGGACTGGAGCAACCGAGGGAGCTGGTCCTGCGCTGCGTCTTCTGGGAAAGAGTCCTTCAGAATACCGCGTTTATTTAGAGAAAAGAGCAGTCCGTTGTGTGCAGTTGAAGAACAGTGAAATTTAGATCTGAGTGTGAGGCAAAGACTCGTTCGCCCAGGCAGAATACACGATCCATGCCTCGATACATAACGGCAGGACCTCGCCATGGACGCAGCCATGTTGGACAATGTGACAAGAACACGGAGGAGGAGGAGTTGGGAATCATGGATAGTTTGTTAGGAGTAGAGCGCCCTCTAGTGCACTGGCTGTAAAACAAAAGGGGCTTTGCACCTTCAACGTGTTGTTTTTGTTTTCAGGAGTTCCCAAGCACAAAGAAAAAGGAAGGATGAATTACCAACCAGGTAAAGGGGTCAGCTGTCCCGGGACCCCAGATCTCCAGATCTGGATTTACTCACTTGGGGGCAAAAATGTATACTGTCACCTTTAAGTAAACAAATAATTTGCACCATTTGAGCACAATATTAACTTAAATATAGTTTTCTCCCTGCTGTGGTCAAGAAGAAGATACTGGATACACCAGGCCAGCACTGAGAGGCTCAGGAAGAGCTTCTACCCTCAGGCCACTAGGGTCCTAAATGAGGACACTGCCTAAGAATTGCCCTATGACTATTTTTATGTACTTATTCAAAGTTACAAACATTATCATTAATTACTTATTTCTATGCTTTGTTCTTATTCTGATTTACACTTATTTTTTATTGCATAATTGAAGGAGCTAACGGTCACACATTTCACTATGATTATACCCTGTATGATTATATGTGACAAATAAGCTTGAACTTGAACTAAAGGTATTAACACTAGTTTTTAAGGCCAAGGGCCCTTCTACAAGACAGGGTTTAAGATTAGGTAATAAAGTAAGACCTGGTCATTTCAATTTCAGTTGATATTGTAATTCAGTGGTGCACATTCCTAAACATAGGCGTATTTGATAAAATGTCCCCAAACCATACACACATTGAACCTGGAGCTTTTGGGACCCCTAAGAATCTGGGGCCCTGGAGCAGTTGCCTGCTTTTCCCGGTTGGTAATCCAGTCGTGGTCATGCACCACTAAAGCACAATATGTGACAGAACAAGGGCCTTAATGCGGGTCCTGCTAAAATACTTTATCTTTAGGCCCTGTGTTTTAGAATGTCCCTGTGTGGAAGGCCACCATTATTTCACTTTTTCTGCTGAATTAATGTGTTTTGCTGTGTGTTTTTTGTTACCACACAGCAGATCTCAGGTCTCAGGTTTCAGGTCTTACTCTTTGCCTTGGAAAATGTTTGAGAGCCCATGCTGTAGTGCCTTACCTTAGGGCATGTTTGCAAATGTTTTTTCATGCTATCAGTTAATTCCTACTCTCCTTTGTAAGTTAAAAAAAGCGTGCACTACTCATCAACTGAAATAACAACACTGTAATGTAATATGATTAAAAATCACAGATACACTGTACATAGACATTGAAGTAAAATGCAGTATGTGCATTTAACAGTTCACTCAATTGTAGGCAATACTGCAGTTTGACTGTAGACCACTAGATGGCGAACTTGCATCAGGTCCAGCTGACAATGCAACCCAGAGTTGCAGCCTAAAGGCATTTTAATACATGATTCTAGATGTATTTTTAATCCAGCAAAGACACATCTTAACTATAGAAACCTAGCTTTGGTGTCAGAGGAAAAGATGGTGAACGTCCTCAATAATAAAACTGAGTTGTCCATTTAAATCCAAAGAAACAAAACGCAAAATGGGGCGGATTTTAAAATCATTTTATTTTGAAATCCATTCAATGTCAACTTGTTCCATTGTTTAAATGACTAGATATACATTCATCAAACATTTACAGTATTGTTACCAATCCACAGTACACATTAACAACACATCCAAAGACAGTCTCTGTTGTCTCTTTGCACGACACTATAGCCACAAAAACAAACTCCATGAAATCCAGGAAGAAAAAAAAAAAGAAAATCAAATACCTAATTCCTATGAGTGCTGCCCCCGGTAACATTTTTCTGTCAGTTTTGGAACATAAAAATAAAGGTCATATTAATCAATATTGTTGTTGGTGTTTGTGTGCTGTAAGGCAGAGCACTATAAACTCATTTCAGAGAGAAAAGGAGAGACAGAGATAGAGAGGGAGGAACAGTATCTTTCTATGTCCTGAGCTAGTTCAACAAAGGAAGACTAGGTTTCCCTGATACAAGTTAAAAAGTCCCTTGTCAATTCAACACAAAAAAGACATTCCTAAGGGTAAGCAGACATCACAAATTTACATGACTTCTCCTCTTGGGCCTGGCTCTAGTGTTTCAACCATTTTGTGTTTAGTTTTTTGTGGTTTAGTCCGTTTTAAAGCGAATCCTTCATTGTTACTGTTCTGTATGGTAAGATGAAGCTTAAATAGCACTTTTGAGCATCTGTCTTGCTCCACATAGGATAGTTTGATGTGACATCATTTCCTGTCTGCGTGGCCCTATTGTGTCACAAACAGCTAATTCTAGCTGACAACACCAACAGTTTACATTTCTGAAAGTGTGCGCGCGCACGAGTCAAGTCTTTTTTCGGAATCTCTAGTGTTTTATGGCATGGGCACACGCTAAGGCACAGATTGTTTGTGGTTAATCTCCGAAGCGTACCTGGGACCTCCAAGTCCCAGGAATCTGTGTGGGGAAGAACCAAGCTGCTTTGAACGAATTCTGCATGTGGGACTGACATTCTGTGAGAAGATATAATAAGAAAGTACAGGCAGCTTGAAGGTCAGTAATCTACTCATGGCATAAGAAATGTTTGGTGAGTTAGTACAATATAGCAGCGAGTGAGGAGAGTAAAGTCAGACAAAAAGCTTGACAAAAACAGGATTATAAAACAGTATATACTGCATTTTCATTACTGCATCTTCTTTACTGTAATAGCATGTGATGTGATGGCAAATTATGACGGCATTCAGTTCCTCTATTTAATCAACAGAGGTTGATGGAAAAAAAAAATACAGGTTGGTTTGTTCAACAAGAGGAGGCAATTATGGATGATTTCTGATAATGATGATGAAATACTGTGCATATATTACCCATTTGTTTGCGCAACCTGAGAACAGAGTATAAAAGAGGACACCAGTATTGTATGATCAGTGCTGAGCTGTCGCTTGACCGTTCAAATGATAAATGTAGTTTACACTGTATTAAAAAGGTCAAGTTTTAGCACAGTCTAGTACAGCCCTGCACAGCCCACAAGTGCTTTCAGTTTAAATCACAAGAGCTTAATTTAACAGATAAATGAAATACAGTTGAATTGAACTGAAAGCATACTGCAGCATTGATGGTTCTCTATTTAAAAATAGCAATTAACAAAAGGAATGTCCCCAACGGGATTCAGATCTATGGATATTCAGATTACCAGTTGCCCTGTTACCCTTAAGTCTATTTACACTGCACTCTTCAACCGTGCCATTTCAAATAAACAATTATCCGATTTAGTCATACATATATACTTTAGTATAAAAATATGATCCAATTCAATTAAAACACAAGTACGTGGCATTTAAGCAAAAAGAACATACAGTACATAACTACATTTACTGTCAAATTTCAAACATTTAAAAGTATTTACCAAACGGAGGAATACAAAAGTTGATCATCATTAGTACCTTGTATACCTCATGAGTTAAAAGTTGGAGCGAGCAGTCAGTGTGATCATTTCAGCTATGTACAGTACACTCTGTTTATACAATGTGGTGTAATTATAAACACAAGGTCCATTTCTTGTGACTGAATTTCAATAAATTCATGATGATTTTGGGAGATTTTGGTTGAATAAGAAGATGGGGGTGGGGAGCATTCTCTCACAGATTTACATATGTATTATCCAAACTATCAGTCATGCAGGCTTTCACCATTTCCTTATCCTTATTAACATTCCCTTACTGAGGCTCTTCTGTGTAGCTTGTTCATTTTCTATAAAAGGCAGTATGACAACAAAATACAGGAGTGGCCTCTTCACATGCACCGGTATCATCATACATAGATGACAAAAACATCTAAAGGATACCATGTGGAAATGTATTTGGTCTTCATCCATCACCAGACACTTGTTACAGTCTACATACTCATCTTTCAGGTATTTAAAAAGTCTGGCTGGCTTTGTCATACTAACAGAATCAAATAAGTGCAGATGGCTGCACGCTTACGTTTGCCTTTGTATTCTGATTTTGACAGTTTGCCAAAAATGACCAGGCAATTTTAGAGAAACTACTACAGCAAAACAGAACCTTTTTCACCCAAAATGATGATGAAAAACTTCTAATTGTCAGAGTATTGGTTTAATCTATGAGGCCATACCATTATGACTTTCTTTTATGAAAAAAAAAATGCTTTTCATTTGCCATCATATACAAAATGTGCACATAAGACCCCTGAATCTTAATCAACTGCATGTGTTATGAGGACCACACACAGCTAGCGAAATACAATAGAAGGCAGAGAGTCTGACAGGAGAAGGAGGAGAAACACAACGTACCTAATTGAGAGGGAAAAAAATAACAATGAAATGTCATTTTGAGGAACAAGGCTTCACTGAGTGAGAAATTAAGAAACGGATGAATTAATTTCTTGCAAATCTGCCTTAAGTCTGCCTGTATTAAGGTTGTAATGCGGTTTATCTTGGTGCTAGCCCTTGAATACCAGGACACAAAACAGGATGGAGTGCCAAATGTCTGTGCATGTGTTTTGTGAAAAAGGCATTTAACAGTGGTCCAGTATAAAATAGTGTCATATTAACATGTGTCATAATCACAGGCGCGTTCGTGCTGCAGATGTGCATTGTGGTGCATGCACACAGTCAATCTGTGCCTGTGATCATTTGAAAAACTTCAAATTTTCTTAAAAACATTAAAGATCTTGCTACCTTACTCTGAAGTGTAAAAATACTATTGCCTGTACAGTTTGTGGACAAGTTGAGTAACGAGTGACGATAGTCCCTAACCAAGTCTTGATGCTGTCTTGTTAGGAAGAGAAAAGAATATGAAAAACATTGATCATTTCCAGAATTATTACAAACAAAGTATGGCTTAGAAGACTTACAGTACAAATAAATGATTACGTTCGGGAGCCTGGTGGCACCACAGTTGTGTCTCCGGATATAAAAAGGTGAGGGTACATACTGGAGGGCTGGTGCATGGATAACCATCGCCACCCTTTATTGACGGCCAATTTGGCAGAAGCTGCCTTGCTTGAAAACTGTATCATTACTGTCTTAATGTTGCTGCTGCCGCTGAAGTCATTTGGGTGCTGTTAGCTGTGAAGGTATATGGCTCTTTGCTCTTTGACATCAGTATAAAAATCTACTTTCAAACATACTGCTGGAGTGGCGACTATCACGTTCACTTCCTTTCCTCATTTTAGGGCTTGCTTAAGGGTCAGAACAGGGATAACCACGGAGGTCACCTCAAAGACTTCAAATTAGCTTTTAGTGTTTTTATCCAAGAGTTTGGTCAAAGATTGCATACACTGGTATCTAGATAGGGGCTCAATCAACTGTACATCACATCTTTGCATAAAATGATTTTTCTGCCTATGACTGTCCACACAATGGAGTGGAAAGCACTGCGTCAAACCAAGAGAATCATCTGCCTCTTGCAAGGGCCTACACAGGACCTCTTGTGCTGACCAGAAGCCAAAGCTAACACTTGCTGCATTAGGGGGGTTTAAGTGGTTCAACCTAGCTTATGGAGGACTCTTCTCCTTCTGTCCCTGAAAAAAAGGAGATGGTTTGTAGAGTGCCTCTCCCGGTTATTCCTCCACAACCCTCAGTACATGTCTCTGTAGATCTCCTGCAGGAGTGGGTGCAGTGAGGTGTCCTCTGTCTTTTTGATCTCCTGCACCAGCTGTGCATGCTCGGTGACCAGCTGCCGGAGGTCAGCCAGTTTCTGCAGCAGCTTGGGGAAGAGGAAATTGTCGTCGGGGTGATTGGACAGCAGATGGAGCTGTAGCACCTGCACAATGCTCTCCTGCATTCGCTCGATGTGCGCCACATTCACCAGGCCTGGTCGGTCTAATCACAGAGGAAACAAAATAAACTTGAGTGAGACCTCTTAATCATAACCTCTTGTTGGAATAAAAATATTCAGTAGGAAAGCTTATTTTAGGTTAATTTTCCTGCATCCTCACCTCCACAGCAGATGATAGCGGCCACAAACAGAGCCAGGTCACTGTCATCCAGCTCCAGCCCGTTAAACTTCATTGCAAACTGGAACTTTGGCTCCATCATATCGCTGAACGGCCGCCGCAAGCTCTTGAGGAATTCCCGGGTGATGAAGCCTGAGCCGTACGCTACAAGAAGCCCGTCCTTGTTCATACTGGAGGCGAGCATGGCGAAGAGGGCCTCGTACACGCCATACTTCAAAAGAGTCACCTGATCGTTGAGGTCCAGGCTCGAGAACCCGGGGACGGACTTTGCAAACTCTGTGAGCTCGGTGACAGTTTCCACCGACGTGCACTGGCAGCAGTGGAAAATCCGAACTTCTGCCTCCCTGTCCTTCAGACTTCCCGCTGAGCCGACCATCTTTGCCACCAGTGTCTGCTCCGCGAGCTGGAGGGTCTCCATGTCATGGATGACGAAAGGCTGCGGACAGTGGAGAATGACAAACTCTTATGAGCTATATGAGCAAAGCATGGTTAAAAATGGGCTTGCAGTTGAAATGCAACACAGTCAGTACAGTGTGTTCTGTGATTTTGGCCTACATAAATAAACCTGACTTGACTACATAAATATGGAAAAGCTGAATCAGCAAACCTCTCTTCATGAAAAACTGTAGTGACTGTGGTGTTTACCCATAATCTTTACTGAAAGGAGAGGCCAGAGCCCTTATTGACACTTGACTATTTCCACGATGACATAATTACTCTCCTTGACCCCACAGCTCTAATTACGGATGTCACTCTTAACACTCAAAAGAGGTTTGAGGCGCAATTATTTTTTCTCTAGAAATATAAGCACAGTTAATGTTGAAAGTAAAGCAGAGTCAGAGAAAAGAGGCCTCACCGGGGCAAATTCAAAATGTCAAAAATAAGAAGCGAATTCATTTGAAACTATGGCCCAGTTGACAAATACTCTTCCGTTACAAAAAGATGTACCGGTATGTAAGCTCATGCTAACAGCGGTTGATTCTAGGTGAAAGGTGTTTTTAGCTGCGTCACTGTTCCCACAGTGGACAAGTTACAACATCTGATGAGCAGCTACACCTGCTGCTGCACATTATAGCAGAGCTCTGACTCACGAATGCTGTGCTAAATGTGGGCTAGAGTAGCAAAGGAAGGTATGTGGGAAATGACACCGAGCTGCATCATTTTGTGGCACTTCTAAGTCAACACAACGCTCGATTATGATAATAATGTCTAAATTGTCTTCATGAAATATTAATCTCAGTTTCAGAGTGCCTCGAAACAAAAGTGCTGACCCTCTGTGTGCATACACGTTATATGTAGTAAATAACATCATTTTTCCTAATGGATATACTTTACCTCTTTTTGGGCTCACTGTCTGAATGGATGCTATGTGAAGAAGTCAAAACGATCACCTTACTGTCACCATAACCTCAGAGGGGACCTTGGTACTTCAGTGGGTAGACAAAGGTACAAGGCCTTGTTGACTCTTAAGATTTCCATAATGACATAATTACTCTCTTTGACCCTGCAGCTACAGTACACCCTTATGGATGCTCAAAGAGGTTTGTAACCCATTTTTTTCCCTATGAATACTGATATAGTTTATACTGAAAACAGTGTTACACTGATAGCACTACTTTACCTGACTAACGCCTGCAGCATATTTGAGAAAACAAAGTGGATCCACTTAGCCTCACCACGATGTTGTATAAGCTCCAGAAGCTGTGTGATGAAAACACATCTCCACAAGACTACAGCACTTTGACAAGCTTTCACGGGAGCTGCAGGTAGCTAAAAAAACATAACAAGACAAGAATCTACAGCCATGCCAGCATCTCTGTGAGGCTGGTCTTCGTCAAAATGGTGCTTCGAACTAAATGCTAATGTCAGGATGCTATCATGCTCACAATAACAACGCTAACATGCCGATTTTTAGCAGGTGTAATGTTTACCATGTTCACTTTCTTTGTGCAGCATGCTAGCATTTGCTAAGTACTGCTGTTGCTGATGGGAATGTCTTTAGTTTTGTAGGTATTTGGTCATAAACCAAAGTATTAGACAGTAAAAATAAAAAATAAAGTACAAAATATTGTGGCAATCCATCTAATAGTTTCTGAGATATTCCAGTCTGGACCAAAGTGGTGGACCAGCCAAATGACAGACAGACCAGCACTGCCATCCCGAGAGCCACGCTGCTAACATGGCTCAAAGTGAGAACAATGCGTAGCCTTTCTGAGTTATGATTTGCTATGCTGAACTTTCTCACAGACCTCAATAGGAGCATTAGCTATTGACAGAATAATCAATGAAACAACCCTTAAGCACAGCCCTAGTGAATAATAGTAAGAGCAATCTCATTCTTTTATTTCCCGTTACATTCATGGATATATCCACATCCAGTGTACAGTGTAGCCAGCGGCGGCAACTGCTTGACATTTGTTTAGCTGCTTGTTTTTTTAGGGACCTAAGACACCCAGTCAAGACTGTACATACTGATGAATCACACCACAGCATAACCAGTTAAGTCAGGTAATAAAACTGATATTCTGTACACAAATCAGACCCAGACGTTGAGACTGATGAGTCAAACCTGACGGAAATTGTCTGGCTCAGATCCAAATAAGTTGTTGATGGTTTTCTATATCAACTGTCTTCTTGCAATGGTATCTTCAGCATTTCAAAACATCATAACTCCTAAAAATATTACTTAAACTGGTCTACAAATATGCGAGATGCAACAACATTAGAAGGATGTTCTTTCCAGCTAAATTCTCAGAATTAAAGTTGTGCAACATGTCAGCATTTCTACATAGGGCTGTGGCAAATGGTACAGTATGGCTTTCATGGGAAATTCTAAGTTGAATAGAAGTGCTAGCCTGTGACACCATGAATGAAATCAGAGTGGATCAAACAATATGTGCATTTCCAACAGACTGCTTTCCAATGGCTGCAAACCCCAGAGACTCTCTCTGGACTCAAAATTGACACTTACCCATGCAGAAGCTTTGATCTCCTAAATGGGTCTGTGTTTGAACATGGATTTGCACTTGGACTGACCTGTCCCTCTTGACCTGTTTCACACCTACACACATCCATCCGTGGAATTCACAACAACTCTGGGTTGCAGTCCCTGACCCTCCTTTTGTCGACCCCTCTTTTTGGATGAAAAGAGAATGAAAGAAACGAGGCTGCGAGGGAATGTTTTTGGTGAGATTGGGGATGGGTGATGAAAAGAGCGCAGGCATGGAGGGAAACAGGCGGTGGAGGGAGACGTGACAGGCTCATACACTGGCTTTTTATATTGTTTCGGTGCAAACAGATGTTTCCTTGTCCAGCTTGTGTGATGGCTTGCACTACTGATTGAGCAAGTTATTTCTGTCATTGGCTGGCTACACATAATCTCTGAGGTACTGGCTGCCAGGTCATATTGAGACATTAGTTTGACTGCATTTTAAAATGTGCTCAGAATGAGGCTAAAATGACTCCAACGGGGGAAGAAATAAATTAAAAGTTGCAAGACAACATGACATTGCCTTGTGAGGAAATTCTGATAATGAGAAGAGCCACGAACACACAATCCACACACGCACGCAACACCTTTCACTCACCAACCCACTACTCTTAATCAACGTACAGGGGTGCTGGTCTTGCCGGTGAGAATGGTTCGAGCCTTGGCCTTGTTCATGTTGAAGTTCTTGAGATAGGCCTCATAAATCTGCCTGGCCAGCGTCTTCTGGTCGGCTAGCTGGGGGTCTTCCACCTCCCTGTCCCCTGTTACCATCTCCGCCTTCAGCTTTAGCTTCTCCGACTGGGGCATCCGACCAAAACGGATGGCTGTAGAAAGCAGAGCAGACAGAGAATCAGAGTAGGATTACAGAATTTGTGCTGGTATAAATCTGTCAAGTCACAGATTAAATTCACAGTGTAACAGATATTACAGAAAAAGCAACAAATGCAATGTAAATATTAGATTACATATTATTATTATAAACAGCAGCAATCCATTCAAACACAGAGAAAACTACTGTACAACAACAAAGAGAGGACGCAGAGCGCTTTGAAACAAACACAGTTCTGGAAAATGTAGAATAGCTTGAGCTCCACAAAACCACAATAGTCACTTATTCAAGATGCTGACGTCTGGAGGAATCATTTTCAAAATCTCTACAAAGACACCCCACTAAGTAACACGAATCCAAGTCAACATATCAGCAGAGAAAAAAAAACAACCATTTAAATGTGTCCAAAAATATTAAATCTGTACAAACAAAGCTTGTGGAGAAGTAGCGATGAAATGTTCAAAAATAGCACCACTGAAAACACAGAGAGAAGTGCTCAGGCTATTCAACATCTTACTGGGCTAACCGTTTTCCTGACGTTTTCCTGGTGCCAAAGCCTTATTTTTCCCCCCAATCTGTGGATCTGAGGACAGTGTTCTGTGGTATTCTAAACAAGAGAATCTTACGTTTCCTTAACAAACATAATGTCATCATCAATAAAAATCTAATTGGCTTTACACCTGAACACAGACCACATACATACTGTACATACAAGTAAAAAACATGTACCAAAAAATGAAAAAAAACAAAACAAAACATTTTTATTCACTTATTAAATTTGACTGATTTTTAAGTAGTGGCTTGACTCAGCATGATGAACTCGATCTAAGACTTGATGTCTACAAAGACTCGCCTTAATTTCAAAGTCAGAGAAGTCAAATTTTTTTAACGTTTATATAGATTATTTATTTTTCCCTGTGTCTTTAAAAAACGACTACAGCAGCAACTAGACCTGCAAACGGCACAGTGCCAGTACTACACACACACACTAAATCTAATGAAAACAATCTTCCAAAGAGAGGCCAAGAGGTCAGGAAAACACAGACCAGTTTACCATAGAAGGTACTTTCAAAGACAAAAACATCACCTATGTCTACTTCAGTTTTACAGATGCAGACAGTCTCATTCTGGCAGTGTATGCATCTAAAATTAATTCCAAGAGTCCTCTGTGCAATAAAAACACACTTTACACACTTTACACACTTTATGAGCAATGGCGGCGCCAGGGGGTGGCCATGGCGACTCCAGTCTAAAGTCTGGCCACCACACAGCACCATATTTCAGGTCGCTTTTTTTTTTTCTTCGTGTCTCTAATATCAGTGACAAATAGATTGCATTTCCTTTGGCTGCTTCACAATAAAATCCATAGAGTTTTGTCAACGAAATGCTTTTACTGTAAAGGAGCAGCAACAAGTTGTGCCAGTGCAAGTTATTTTTGCTGCAAAACAGCAGCAATTTCATGAAGCAGGTATGAGAGCGGGGGGGTGTTGGTTAGTTCTTGGTTCTTGCATACACTTTGTCTTGATGCTTTGGTGGCGTTTTTGAAAGAAGACAATAAGAATGGAAACAGAATCTGTGTCTTTTCAACCAAAAAAGGTAAAATTCTTTCCTTTGTATGCATTACAGCAATAGAAAATTATGAATGAACACAACAGGTTACTAAATATTACAAGGTGTGTTGGGCATCAGTTGTGTGAAGTGTGCTTCAACTATACAAGAGTTGTTTTTCTACGGGAGGATGCTGGCATCTCTCAGACCGCCTGATCCCATTTGACTAACGAGATTAGATGTGAACTGTTTTTAACCCCTCCTCGTCAACTTCAATGGGCACAAGCTGATGCCCACCCACAAATACACACACACATGCAGCTCACACACAGTACCCAACATCCAGCTGCACTTACCGCCTGCATTTACGAGACAATAAAAGCATAAAAGGAAATCTGATTTCCCTGTTTTCCAACGAGCCACCCACTGTTGAAACAAATCCAGGCCAAATGAGCAGAACTGAGCAGGACTGAGCAGGGAGCTAGCAGACAGCATGAGGACCCATTAGATTACTTCTCACAAAGTGGATGGATCATCTGAAGCTGGTAAAGCTGCAGAGAAGATGCTTGGGCAGGAGCCAAGTCTAATTAAGATGAGAGGAAGTGAGTGATGTTAAGCTGAGCATAAATCCAATTCTTAAGAGCCGGTGTGAGTGGATGAGTCTGTGACTCGAGCGGGGAGGGGGGCTAAAGGTGGGAGGGGGACAGTCTGTCGTTCCATTAAATCATCTGTTTGAAAGGCTGATTTGTGGAGGAAGATTCCAGCCATTAAACACCTCCTTCGCCGCAGTAAGACTTATTATTGCACT
This sequence comes from Oplegnathus fasciatus, assembly GCA_003416845.1. Classification (NCBI taxonomy): domain Eukaryota; kingdom Metazoa; phylum Chordata; class Actinopteri; order Centrarchiformes; family Oplegnathidae; genus Oplegnathus; species Oplegnathus fasciatus. The sequence continues at coordinate 164,512 of NTHP01000185.1, forward strand.
GAATCTCTGAATTTTCTCACAAACCGCCAATGATGTGTTTATCACAGTGCATCCTGTCAGTACATGAGATCTGAGGTATTATTAATTTGATGGATTAAAGAAATACGTGTTGTGTGATAATAAAAGAACTTTGCTGCTGTTGCAACAGCAAGAAAGGGATGTTGCTGATATAGTATACTCCTGAAAAGAAGTAAAACATCGTAATAAAATTTCATACAAGGAAGATCTTGTGGAATTCACTATAAGACAACACCGAGTGCCCTTTTAAATTTCGCATTTGAAATTTCAACATACAAAACATTTTCACCTGTAATGATTATAGACAGAATCAGTTGTGCATTTTTGTTATGACTGACTCTTATCAACTACGTTTTGGACAGATATATAGGATTTTATGTTAAAATAAATAAAACAGAGCATCCTGTTGTAATTAATATGTCGTAACAAAAATTGAATGTGCGCATAACTCACTGCGCTTTATAGTAAACCACATCATTTAAACGGGTAACATTTCACATTTACAAAACAAGTCTTCCCCTTTCTGATGATGTCTGAATGTTTGTTGACACATTTCAATTTAAAGAAGTTAAAACTGCTGAACCATTTTAGTAAGGATCGTCCAGTATCTTTAGATTTAACTGTGAAATCAATTGGCGGTCGGTACAGAGGGACAAAGCTCCAAAATTAGCAGTAGTGTGGACTCTTAGACCACCAGACCTCAAAAGATCATGTTCCACTGGTCTCAAATCTCCTTCCTCGCCCTCTACGGTTACATTTAGGCCCATGAAACTCAATACGCATATACCATAAGAGGAAGTGCTGCTGACAGAAATACTACTACTGCTGAGCTTTAGGGCACTACTGTATCATCATCAAAATCTGGGCTAGGCCTTAAGGAAGCCTCTTAAGTCAATAACCCCATGGGACAAAATAAAGACGCTCAGTCCGGCCTCTGCATCCACAAGTTCACTGCCACCAGTATGGACTATCTGCAAAGTGTGCTCAGTCTATATGTGAACCCACTGACCTTTTCGATCCTTCTACTAAAAATACACAGACAGACGAGAAAGAACAAGCATGTGCACGCCTGCACAAACGACACATGCACACACGTCATCTCCAAAATCTGTTCCAGTGCTTTTTTTCTAATCAGGACACTGACCTTGGCCAAGGGTCAGCATGCCATGTTGTATGTTTACACAGAGTAAACAACATTCACCAAAATCTCATACTAAACTCAATATTCCTGTACTCTAAACAGAGATAAGCAGCATGGAGGTGAAAATCTGATGTAAGGCTTTTAAAAAAGACAATATTGTGTTTAGGTTGTTCACAGATGTCACATGAGCAGGTGTTTTCTCCGTGACAGTCAAGACTGAAACCCAAACTTGTGATTAAGCAGCAGACTGTATAAGCATGTGCTGGATTAATAATTATAAAATATTGGTTGTATTTTTTCTAGTGCTTCAAAATAAGCACATTTTGGGACTTACTACAGAGTATAAGGACCAGCTTGGGGGGAAGGAAAATTGAGATTGTACAAATAACTCTTAATAGTTTTAGAAAATGCTTTAATGTTATGGGAGTAAAGTCGCATTAAAAAAAATGGCACAATATTAAAAAGATAAAGTCATATTTTTCCAAGAAAAAAGCCATTATGAGAGTAAAGTCTTTTACAAGAAAATTTGATGAGTAAATTTACTACTTTATTCTCTGAGTATTATTTTTCTCACAAAATTAGGACTTTATCAATAAATATTAAAAATGTATTTTCGAAATCTCAGATTTCACAAAGAAACACAAATGTACATCATGAGGAGTAGAAATTATTGCTGCGAAACACAGTGCAGAATCTCTTCCAGCGCCAAAAGTTATTGGATGACAAGGTTTTTTTCACATGTGATCAATTAGCATTAATGCTAATTATTTTTGACATACTGGACTTGCTTTCTTGATTTTCAGATCTATCTGTGCAGCAAAGCCGACTATTAGTGTGCTCCACGGGTTTTTGTGGGTTGGAAATCACATAATCAGGTGGATAGAGTCACTTGGTCTTGTGATTTCCCTACTTGTTCACATATCTGCACCAAAAGTGTTGAGTGGGTTCAGCCATTGCAGTTCAATATGAGTCCAGCACTGCAAAGGCAGCATAATGCACAGGCACAGATAGACCATGCACTGTACATGAATGAGTCGGAGATCTAAGTGGTCTACATGTTTATGTAACAGCATGTTGACATGAAAATACAGGTCGTCCAAATGTTTAAATGGGTCAGTTTTGAAGAAGCTGTCTAATAGCCTGGATTAGTCTTCAGTTAGTGACTTGCCTTAACATGCAACTTAACACCCAACTGTGGTGTTAGATTGCTTACTTGTGCTAATTATGTGTGTACGAGCCTGTTCAATTTTTCTTGACATCTGCACAACTGTGGTAGTCTGTTAAGTAGTGCATGTTTAGAAGTAACAAGAACCTTGAATATGTGTGTGTGTGTGTGTGTGTGTGTGTGTGTGAGTGTGTGCTGCCGGGCTTGAAGCACTGCCCAGACCTGCCATGCCCTGTAGGACTCACCGTTGTGGGACATTCCCACCGACAGGCACTTCTGGAAGCGGCAGTATTGGCACTTGTTGCGGTTCTTCTTTTGGATCTTGCAGCGGCGCTCACACTTGTCATATTCCAGCTTCAGACGAATGGTCCGCCGAAAAAACCCCTGGAGGAATGAGGGGGAAAAAATGTATGTATGAATGAGACACAGACACCATAGACCAGATTAGTCAGGCAGAAAGCTTCCCTAGAAAGATTCCTAGAAAAAATACACAAGCCAATAAAAACTGAAAAGTAATGGAGACTTGTAAAGTACCTTTTAATAAACTCTTGTGATTCATGTTATGAAACCAGTTTCAGGACTATTGACCAACTCTTTATGAAGAAAGACGCCATTAGAAAAGCACTTATTTATTCCCACATGAATGGTGCCTGACAATATCACATACATAGTTTCCCCATCAGTTTCTCCTCGCTTACACAACCTTGACAAAGGGAAACATTTAACTTTGGTGAGGAACAGATGGACCAAGTGGCATGTTTGTGGTTGGCTGGAGGGTAGAAAATGGCCTGGGGAATTGCTTAATAACATATTTAGCCATACTTAATAGCAAATTGCGATTTTATCCAAAACTGTCACCCAGTGTGCCAAAATACATACAGACACCCACACAGTATGAAAGACACGCAAGCGGTCATACAATACAAGATTGCTTTGGGGCATTGTAGTGGCCTGAACCAAAAATACACTGGCATGCTACAACCATGTGAGAATATGTTAAGTAACTCTGACCTACTCTGGTCCACTAACCTTCAACCTCACGTGCACACACACACACACACATAAAACAAAAGGTGACATGAAGCCCGGATAGAACTGGAGTTCAAATGGGCTTCATGCCAACGTTGCTTGTGTCCACTGTCGTGAAGGATCAGTGAATTGACATCACAGAGGTCAGCCTCGTCCTATTGTTGTTACATGACCAAATAACAGGGGGGAAAGGACGCACATGAGAGGGTGCATGTGTGTGTAAGTGTGTGAGTGTGAAGTTAATCTATACAATATTTCAAATATTTTCTTTTCATGTGATTTCACATGTGAGATTTGTGTTTTCTAAGTGGTCCTGATGAAGCAGATTAGCTGGGTTTTTGAGTGTTTAATGTTTAATATACAACAATAACAATAATTAACAAGTTTTTTTTTTCCTAACCGCAACCTGATTGGTGCTTATTTAGTCATAAATATTTAATGTTGTAGAGAAATAACCAAGTTTTCAGAGTGCTTTAAAGGATAACTTCTCAGTTTGTGCCAATAATCTATAATTTTCCACTTTACTTTCCATCATTCACACTCACTCTGCACACAAATCCAAACACTTCGTAAGTACAGGTGGTCATCCCACGGTCATGTGATATTTTGTGACTTTAGGAGTCGCAGACAACCACCCGAATGCTTCATGGCAAATATTTACAGACACACACAGCAGATCATGGGATACTGAAAGAACACAGCAGGCCCATCCGCAAAATCCTGGCAAGAAGAAGGCTGCTTTGAGGTGTTGCAGTGGCCTGGATGTTAAGACGAATACCATTATCTGTGACTGGAACTTCCATGGTTCCATTCCCAGTGGGCGACCTACATTGCATCCCCCCCCCCC
>NTHP01000185.1:168776-212352 GCA_003416845.1 Oplegnathus fasciatus
CTCTACTGTCAACCTTTGAATAAAAAAAAAAAATGTAAAAGAAGGCCCCTGCAATTCTGAGCCAAATTTGGAGTACCCTTTAAAATGTGACATGCCTGGCTGACAGACTTGATTGAGAAATGCTGACTTCAGCTCATCCAGCTTATGTTGCAAGTAGGGGCTTCACCTTTACCCTTTGGCACTTCATAGATCATGTCTGATAGTTGCACTTTTAATGGCTCCCTCCTAAAAGGTAGATGTAAAGCTAAACAAATTTACCTTGACTTTTGTGATAACCTGTCGTTTTACAGTTTTACAGCCCTACGACTTCACTCTGCATAGGTCACATAACTTTGCCCCGTGGACCGACCAGTCCCTTTGTCCAGTGTAGATGCTTCTGTGTTGATGCATGGACGCACAATCACACACACTGAGAATATCCACTGTTGCACAGACATCGAGACATAATCATTCTACTACTGCAGACTCACACTTCAGTGAGCTGCTGCTCCGATGTGAATGTTTATGTAACAGTGTGTTGACATGATGGAGTTACTGAGTTTATGTATCACTTCCTGACATTCATACTCCCACTGCTGTCCCACTGGATTCACAGTGTGGAGGTGTCTCTTGCTTCAGCAGCTGCTTTCCCTTCAGTGACTGATAGATAAGATAAAAAATATATAAAAGAATACAGAATACACCAACAAAGGCTGAAAAACACATGCACACACACCTCAAGTTACGCTATCTTTGTCCTTCAGTGCCTCTTAAAAAACAGCCTTGGGTTGTTCTTCAAAAGGACTGGTAAACAATTAACTGAAAGATTATTGAGCGACCACATGTGAAGGCCGGAACTGGTATTTCTGATGCTTTTAGGAGTTATCACTGGTCACAAGACACACTGCCTCTGGATTTCTGGGCAGGCATGTCCTACTTTCTTCAGTGTGTTGCTTCAAAAAATGTGATTTATTGTTTTGAAATTGGCTAATGTGTAGTCAGAGGGCTGTTTGTGATTCTTGGCTTGTTTGTGCTTGAGTGTGGGTGACTTTGGGAGGAGGCGATTGATGGACATTGACAGAAATATTGACAGAAGGAGAGAAAGCAGTGGTAAGTAAAACACAGTGTAGGGTGAGAAGATAAGAGAGACCATTTAAGGCAGAAGCATGTGTGATGACTTGGTCACAGATTCAATCTACAACAACTGTACGTACGTTAACGAGACCCACCTGCTCAGTCACTAATTCTCACATTGGTCTAGTCTTCACCAATGTCTAACGTGACATCAAAAGATACAACCACTGATATGATATTGTGTATTATGTATATAATTAATGCGCGTAATCTTCGTCTCACCTTGCAGCCCTCGCAGGCGTGGACTCCGTAGTGGTAGCCTGAGGCGCGGTCAGCGCAAACTCGACACTCCAGGTTGAGCGATGAGGAGGAAGATGAGAACTCTTCCTGGCCCGCTGCCACCCCGTAAACAACCGACGACGGGCTGGATGCTGGCGTCAGGGCATCTACAAAACACAACCACATGGGTGATTAAACATGTCATCGCACTATTGCCCCCGCCTAATACACACATCTTAAGACAACAACTACACTGATAGACAATTAAAGTATACGTCTGGTGATATTGTATATTTTTCTTTTGTCAAATTGATCCTACTACCAAGTATTGTCTGTGTAGCCAATGCTTGATGTAGCTTATTCCTCTGTGCCATAGACTCCCATTGTTGTTCAAAAACTATTAAAAACACATCAATGCGCCACACCATTGCATTGGGTAACATGCTTCTTCATTATGATGAACATGCCCAATGTAGTTTATTTTGAGCCAATCCCACATACATCGTCATCGCATGAAATTCCTCACAACGTTAACACTGTGAAATGTAGTGATGTATGTTTCGTGTGGATTTTGCATCAAAAGCACGATACACAGTTTCTTTACGAAGGCATGAACGCCCAAATCACACAGTGATTGGCCAGGTATGTGAAGGTGAGAAAGTACACAGGAACTTGAACTTGTCTCTGTAACTTGTCTTTTTTCATTCTTTACATAACTAATTCAGCGTGCACTGTTAACCCCATTTGTATCCCCAGCCATAAACACTTTTGCCTTTAGGTGTGATTAGATGACACTTTGTATGTGCTAGTACATTTCAAACACACTTCCACCTTAATTCCCATTTCTGGCGAAGCTCAGTAAATGTGTGTTGAATTTCATGCATGGTGCCAGAGTGTAGACAGTGTAATAGTTTATAAAAGCATAACAACTGATGACCCTATAATGCTTTGTTATAGCCTACAGTACATAGGGTACAAGTTGATCTTGTCACCACAATCAGACAACAAATTTAGTCATTATCTAAAGAAAATGTAAGTAAAAGTAAAAAATGTGCATTCATGTGTGTTCATGAATGCATCTCTGTTGTGAAGTCTCATCTCCCTCTGGCAATGAACTAGTGGAACCTCTTTTCCCCGAGGAACACAGTCTGTTCCATCACAGCAACTATTTATTCAGAGATATTAGCATGCCGTCTGTGGTTTGTTGCCTGTAAAAAGCATAACAGCACTGGAGTAGTATTACCGATCTTCCTCATGGATGACAGATCATGGGGTTTGCCATAGGTTGCCAACAGTTTTCTTTCCACCTTGTGAAGGGAACACGGCTGGTAGAACTTGTTTGGTTCACAAATAGCAAAGACGAAATGGTACAAAACAGTGGCACTAAGTCAAGCCACATGAGTTGATTGCTGACGCCAGAACGGGGGATAAGCAGCATTTGGCAGCGGACCTGGAGCTGTGTTCCTGTCTGGTGCAAGTGCACATGTTTCAACTGAGTGTGGACAAGAAAAGCATGTCAGTGTTTCTTCTGCTCCTGTCTCTCACTGTTAACACTCCCAAACACCCATAAATCCTAAACACCCCCTCACTGACTTTTCCATGACATCATCAAATGTTTCCGTGATGCCTTCTCCCCATACCTCCCTCTCTTTTCTCCTTTCCCTCCTTCTCCCTCACTCACACACCCTCTATCCTTCCATTAAATGTTTATCTTTCTGGAGTCTTTGCAGCTTCTTCCCTTGTTGCATAATGTGGTAGCAGCATAAATTTCCCAGGCATCCGTGTGACTTTTATTCAGGAGGAAGCACAGCAGCAAAATGAATGTTTCCTGAGAGGTTGTGCATGGTGGCTGAGGAATGTGTGAATTCCTCATTGGGTATGGGGCGAGGAGAAGGGCTGGCAGAGGACAGAGAGGTAAAACAAGGGAGTACAGACAAAAAGAGGTATATAAGGAGAGAGAGAAAAGGAGAAATAAGGAGGAAATATTGGAGGAATTGTAAGGAAATTGGCAGGAAAATTCATCAAGACACTTAGTAAATCAGAGACAAGGACAATTGTCAAAAGGGGTAGAAAAGTGGGTGAGTCTGACAATATGAGTAAAGAAAGGGCTGTCAAAGGATTGTAGCGCAGCTTTGTTGTTGGTTAAGGCACGAGGTTAAATTACCCAAAGTGTATGTCCTCTGAACGTTCAGTTGGAGCAAATTAGGGATTAAGGGGCTAAACTGAGGGACCCCTGCTCTGGCAACAACAACAACAACAACAACGGCAACGGCAAGGAGATTACACTGGGCTGCCGGGGACAAACGACAGTGTGGGAGCAAAGCCCACATTGTCATATCGCCATATTACTAATAATCTGAAGAGATCATTTCAATTAAATGATAATGAGAGTTCACCTAGAACAGTGGAACCTTCAGAGCCATTGCTGGAGGACTGGTATTCGGGGACATCAAAGGAGCTGAGGGCGTCGTTGTCGATGGACTGGGAGATGTCCTGGAGCTCCTCCATGCCGCCCATGAAGTCGTCATCGGCGCAGAGGGGGCTGCCCAGCACCGAGTCCTCCAGGGGCGAAGGGGGATGGTAGTGGCTCTCCATGTCGACCATTGCGGTGGAGGAGCGGGCTGCCGGCACTCTCACTCATCAGACTGGAGACAGGGGGAGGGTGGAGGGAGGAAAAAAGACAAGGAGGTCAAAGAGGTGATATGGAAACACAGACAGACAGACAGCGGAAGACAAGATGATAAGTCTACATCCACGCTAGCAGCTCTGTGAGGAGATACAGCTGTGCTTTGTGTTAAATGCTGACTTCAGCTTGCTAGCATGCTGATGTAATGTCAACCATGTGCACCATCTTAGTTTAGCGTGTTAGCATGCTAACATTTGATAATCAGCAATTAACACAAAGTATATTTTACTCGATAAATGAAAATTTTGCTGGCGGCACTAGAAGAAAAAGTTGTTAGGATCCATCCTCCAGGCGTCATGAATGCCTGTACACAGTTTCACGGCAATCTGTCCAATAGCTGTCGAGATATTTCAGTCCGGATAAAAATGGTGGACAGACCGACCGACCGACCAACATTGCCTCATTGCCATCATTATCAACATCAACACTACAAAGTAATACTGCATTATCTTTCAGTGCACATGATTCAACACAGCACTGGCTAATACATTTAGCCCTAATGAGTAGTGCTGATGCAACATGTGGCCATCCACACCAACAGGTGTTGCGTGTTGCTATAGTGGGTCAGCAGGCAGTAAGGGAATGAAGGACATGGAGTATCTTATGACACAACACAGGCCCCTCCGCTCCTCCGAGCTATTCACTCCAAATACAGTAACCTTATCCTTACAAACCTCATGGTGCTGCAGAAAGAGAACAGAGGACGGAGAGACAGAGAGTGAGGCGCAGAGACATGCGGAGGGATGAATGTAGGTCACTGGGCTGGCTTAGGCTGTGCTGTGAGAGGAAGGCTAGGTCTGGGGTTGGCTAGAAGAGACATGACAGACTGGCTTGTACAGTGCATGGGTGAGATTGTGCTGAATTGCACAATGCGAACTGGGAGGAGCTATGATATACACATGAAAGTGCACTAACAAGTGGGCTTGTCTTGTTGGCTAAGCTTAAGACTAGCAGAGGGAATGGACCTTATACTGCATATTAGAACTTCATACATCCACATGTAAACTAGGTCAATCTTCAGTAAGCCCTTTCCATCAGGCCCCACTGAGAACATCAAACGAGGGGGAGGTGGGCGGTGGGGGTGAGGGTGGCTATACGGCTACAAGCCAGCAGCTGCTGGTTGTTCTCAGCCACCTTTACCCATGACCGCCTTTAGTTTAACCTCAGACTGCATGCTCAAAAAGTTTATGTCCTCAGTGATCCCTGTGAATCTATTTAAAACATCTAATCACAGGAATGAATGGTATTCCACTGAAGCAGCTACTGAAAGTATAGATCCGTTGCATATAGTTTTGAGTGCAGAAGGCAAATTAAATAGATTAAGTAAACGTTATTCTGTGCATTATGTGAGTGCTAATAATAATAAAAATAATCTCTCTTTCAGTGACATTTTAACTCTTCAAGAAGGAGAGGGAAAAAAGGAAGAACCTTGGGAAGGTCCCTGCTAGCATGACCAAAGGCAGATCAGTGATATAACTGAAAGACAGAAAACTTTACGTTATAACAGCAAGACAACAAGACCTGGCTCGAAGTCCAACCACGTGAGTTTTTGTGAAAAGAAATGTCTCAAGTGTCTCACTTCAGCTTTTGCAAATATATTAAAGAGGAAACTTGATTGAATTTTAGAAATATGTCATCTTAATGTCTACTGAAAACATCGGTAATGTAATGGTACCTTGTTTATTGGCAAATGGATGAATACAAACGTTTTAGGGCCGGAGCCGTTGGGGAAAACATGGCAGCATTTTAAGTGAAACTTCTGAAAATGAGTTTTCAGGTTTAATACGGGGTCAGGAAGCAGGGGAACAAAATCACGATGCAATGAACTAAATTTTATCATCAAGAATCACAGCCCAGAGGAACCAAACTGAATCTAATAGTAAAGACCCTGAAGATTCCCACCCATTAAAAACACTACTCACGTGAAAAGAAGCCTGGCATGTGAGCAGGTCACTTTGCTGAGCTACTCTCTCTGCAATATACTTGTAATTCTGAATGGAGGCAGTGTTAGCTCTGCTAGGATAAAGCGAACCTCTTTAGCATTCAGCCCCTAGCTCCTGGCCCTCAGGTCTTCCTTTAGAGGACATCCTGTTTCATACACTCACTTCACTCAGCACTATCTCATTAGAATACTGCTTCAAGGGGAAAAATAAAGAAGCTTCTTGGGTACAGCTTGACTAACATGCACGCTGTCCATTCAGATAACACTCCATTAACCTGGGCAAGTTATTATCTAGTGGTAAGATGACATAAATTTGGGCTTGCAGACTTTTTTTCCCCCTGAGATCACTAAAAACTTCTGAGTTTATAGATATTCGTTGACACAGTCCAGATATAGGTCAGTCTAAAGTGGACCATGTATCAAGTGTGTCAACACACAGCTACTGCATGCATGACTTTCTATTTAAATAACATACATGACACAAGTCCTTTTCTGAACTCATGACCCCTTACCAGCAGCTATGAAGTGAAGGACCAAGCTAACCTTGTGTTGCCACCAACATACAACATGAGAATGTAAACACACAGAGCCTCTTAGCAGCAGACTGCGGAGGTCTCGTCGATTGAGACGGAGAAGGACACAGAGAGAGAGACACGGGGGGGTTGGGGGGGTGGAGAGGAATGTCAGTTAAGCTACATTACAGGGTCTTTATCAGCAATGCGCAAGACAGAGTGAGCAAGTGAGGCAGGGAGAGAAAGAAAACAGCGGTTCCTACGGTAACAGCAAGCCTTTGTCCTTTAGGTCAAGACCTCTCTTGTGCTCACTCAACCAAGCCTGCTGAGGGCACTGCGCACACTGAGAGGAAGATGAGCAAGGTCATACGTGTTTGTGTGGGTTAGGCTTGAGGTTAGGGTCCAATAGGGGAGGAGGGGGTTACACTGACAAAAGACCACTAACCAAGAGCCACCGAGGTCGCCATGACGATGCCATGGCAATGCCGACACACAGATTGCGCTTTGAAATCAGCGGCGGAGGGCGGGCGGCAGGCAGGCATGTGAAAATAGCTACAACCTCCTACCACTGGAATTCAATCTCTCATTAAAATCAATAAATCCCATTACAACCTTTGTGTATGTATGTCCCAATGACCACAGGGCCGGATGTATGAGTGGAGCATAAATAATCCATACAGTCCGATGGATTTCCGCACAGTTGCTTAGCATATTCACCCAGCCCCCCATGTTATGCTTAACCGTTGCAGTCAAGACCCACATTAGAAAGACAGGCCATGAAGCTGCAAGTAAGCTCCGGCTGAGGCAGATAAACAGGCTTTGAACGTGACCCAGGCATGTAGACACCCTCCCACTCTCCCAACAGGAAAGAACATAGAACAGCATGAAGTCAGTTTACACAGCCGTCTGAGATCTTCAAGAAAATGATCTACAAATCACCTGCACTGTTGTGCAGACAGTCTCAGTAGTGATATCCATCGCTGAGGAAGATTATGTGGTTTCTCTAAATCCACAAAGATCCACACAGGCTTCAGTTCATTACTGAAAAGTATAATCACACAGCCTCCATGACTAACTATTGTCTCTGGGCCACCCAATAAAGCTCTATTCTTTCCAAATCCATCAAGGATGAGGACAACAATCAGCAAAGAGTGTGATGACTAGAAAACACAGATGAAGCTGGCAGCCGGCCAAGACATTAGGGGTGTGTAAGGGCTTGTCTCACCAAAGCATGTAAAAAAAAAAAAAAGATTACTGAAACCACTGTAGTCCTTCCAAGTACAGGAAACCATACCTTGTCAATGAGGGGAGATAGAAGACAGATAAATTGCTCATATACTACTTGTCTGTTGTGTTAGAGTAAAACCAGTCTTGCTACGAATCTATAAAATGTGTTTTTCCAAAGACTGTTGGTAAGTATAATTTATAGAATATGAAAACCAGATAATCATTTTAAGTAAACAAAACACTACCGCCCTACCTTCCTCATCCAAAAACCTGAAGTCTTCCATCTTCCAACTTTGGTCCCTGACAACATGACATCCAGCTCTTTCTAAGAGTTTGTACGATCATTCAGTGTGTGTGTGTGTGTGTGTGTGTGTGTGTGTGTTTGTACATGTGTTTGTGTGTGTGAGAGAGAGCGGACCACAGGTTAATGTTTAATCCACCCATCCTGTGGTCTGAGTGCCGACAGGCCTGTAGGAAGACGGGCCCCAGGGGGCATAATGGTGGTCTTAGAGCAGGAATATGGGCTGATGGGGCTGTCCCGCCAGCTCCGCCTGTCCATTTGTGTGAAGAGATCACTCTATGAGCTCAGCCTAGACCGTGCCCGCAGAGTAAACACTCGAGTGAACCCTTATCACTCAGGGTTGATATGCTGGCCGGCGCCCTCTTATCGTTATGGAGATTGACCAAAGTACAGGCCGGGAAGTGATTGACATTGGACTTTAGCTGTAGTCTGTGACAGATGAGCCATATGTTCAATCATCCTGTTATCGGGCCACTTACCTTGTCGTGTCAGGGTCAATGACAGTTAAATGTACAGCAGACAGCAAATTCTGTCTGCTATGTTTAGACTTGAAGGTCCAAACTACAGTGTTTGCAAATTTTAGCTCCTCAACTATAAAATCAAGTATAATTTACATTTTTATGACTAATTTAAAATGCATGCTATAAAGGTTTATATTTTTGGATGCATTATTCTCTCATTTCCAGACATCTATTGGTTTCCATTAATTTTTATACAACTTGAAAATCTGTTAGCAAACTTATTTGAGTTGCTTAATCCACCAACATGAACATCAAGTCAGCATTAGGCTTTGCTTATATTACATTATTGTTATGAGGTACTGCGGTTTAAGTGCAGATTAACTTCTGCACTATATTAGGTCATAACAACAATATAATTTTGACAAAAACAATGCAGACTTGATGTGATGGATTACACAACTCACAGGTTTGCTAGTAGAGTTTCATACTATATGGAAATAAATGGAAACAATGGCTGCTTGGAACGGTCACATTCAAGCTGCGATGTAAAGTATAAAAATGGTTTGAGGTTCAGAGTTCATTCTTGACCTTGGAAAGAGCAGCTGAGAAAACAATCTAGCAGATGTGCGATAACTTTCGATCATAACATGTGATCTTCATCAGCAGAAGATCGCGCGAACAAGACAAGATAAGCAGAGTTTGCGCAGAAGTATCTGTGTATGTAGATGTTCAAATGTCCATTTTTTTCAAAGCACTTTAAGAACTTCTTATCCATGTTGGTTTAAAAGATGAGGTTCAAATATATAATTATATATGATTTGTACTACATGGGCTAAGACGCACACATAATAAATCCATTAACAACATAGGTCGAGCCAAAAGAGATCTGCTAAATGATTAAGAAGTCAACAGTGCCTTTTGCTTTAGTCTTAGCGTCATGTTTTAAAAACATGAAAACAGAAGCTGGGTGGGATAGCACAGACACCTCGTCTCATCAGTTTCTATATTCAGAGAGAACAGCTTATTAACAGGAAGTATTCAAATTGATCTTTGAACCACCCTTTTTTAATTTTTATCTCCACGGGTGTAAAACAGTTCTTATATGAAACAAGACTAATAAAATAAATCTTAGATAAAAGTTTCTACTTCTAGTTCTACTTTTGCTGACTCAAATAAGCCACTGGGAGACCCTACAGGAGCTACTTTACTCAATAGATGTCATATTTTCCAACTACTGGAGTTCTCTGTTCCACTCATGGAGGAAACTTTGGCTGTCGGCATATTAAACCCCCCCTGCTGCATTACGTTGACAGTTAAGTTGCATAAACCCCAGTGGACTCTGACCTCTGCATTGACAGCGTGTACTGAGTCAAAATAATAATTAAATGTTCGCACACGCTCACAAGACAGAGCCAACACAATTTCACCATAAAACACTCTAGAAGGTGCAATGTGACAGTGTATCACGTTACCTCAAAGATCTACGGTGACCTGACCCTTCACACCGGCTGTTTATAGCACATCACTACGTGGTGGAAAGTGTGTGTGTTGTGGAGCCAAAATAAGCACATAAAAATTGGTGGTGACATTCTCCATATGAACAAAAACCTTGTGAAGTGACAGCAATCATTACCTGTGGTTGTCAGTTTTGGGGAGACAGAAAATGTCAAAAATCATCAATTCAAACACAAGGACATGATCTCTGATGAAGCTTGATGTTTCCTGTTAACTTTTTGATATCTTAAATGTTTAGTTTGAGCGAGTCAAAGGTTTCTTTAAAGGTTTCTAACGTATGTTTAACTTGACCAGCTGCCATTATCTCCAAATGTTTTGTTTCTCATAAAGCATAAGGGATGAGGCATTTTTGGCTGTTTACTTGGCTGATGCATTAAGCATTTTATACCACAAGTATTAGATAAATATTAGTTCCCAACAACCTGTTAAACACCAAAGGGCAATAAGGTCACACGCTAAACATTGAGCAATGCATTTATGGAGCAGTTTGTTTAAAAGCATATGATTTACAATAAATCTGATTGCATGGGGCATCTTTGTCTGGCTCAGAGGAAAATAACAAAGGGGGGGAAAGATAGTGGATTTGAGCAAGTGGTCGTGATATACTGGTGGTTATTAATAAGACTATAGTCTACTTTTACCTGCTTTGGATGGAGAGCATCAGGTCATATGGAGAAATGACACAGCTGCTGTATAACCTTGACCTGCAGTACAGCCACAGATCAGCTAGCCACCCCAGTGTGTTAGATGTATTTGCAGCTGAACGATTGGCAGGCTTGACCCTCACTGTTCCCTGCTGCTAAAATCACCAATCGCTAACGACACTGTCCTTAAGCAACACCTCCACTCAGTGCCAAATGCAGGCTCCTGGCTGCCACTCTGTGCTTATTTCCAAATCAGTCACAAGGATCAAGCAGGCCAGCCATTACAAAACCTCCCTGCAGTACGTCCAAACTGTACATTTCAGAATGGGGAAACTGCCGCAATCTTTTCCAGCTGATTTTATTACTTGACAGATGAAGGGCTGGGGTAACAAGACAGCAATATTAAACTGCGCCAACAACACCATAAAGTTCCTTAGTGAGTCACCTGTATTGCCTGTGCGAGTCACCTTAACTTACACTTTTTTATGATCTAAGCTATCACTGTGCTGGGTTTATTGTGTTTGTGTATTAAATTTAACAGATTTTTCATCCCACTGATATACAGCAACTGTACCAGATGGCAGAACGGTTCAATTATTGTACAAAAATATAAGAAGATTGCAGTATTTAGCTTTTTCCACTGAATGCGAAATGCATGGTTTCATCTCTGTAATGTACATACAAGTGCTTGTAAACAATTACAGAGTAGAAGAAATCAAATTAAGTTTCTAGGCTTGAATACAGAGACAGGCAAGTGTGAATATTATGTACAAGTGTGCCCAGTACAGACTCATATTTAGGAAGCGGTCTGGTGGACATTCCCCTCCAGAAATAAGAATATTACGCGTGTGATGAGCACAATGTACTTATCGTGGCCAGTGCCAAAGAGAAGGGAATGTTCAAGTGAGTCTGTACTGCTCCACCAGTTGCTCTGTCCCCTGAGGCTCTGCCAAGATACAACTCCCTCATCCACAGGCAACACAGGGACACCAGGACAGCAGACAAAGCTCTCAGTCACTAGCTCTGTGAACTTTGACTGACACCTTGAGCGCAGAGCTGCCAACAAATTACATGCCGTGGCTTGATTTAGGAGGACAGTACTGTACATGTGTTACAACATTACAGGGGGTGTTTAAATTCTTAGTATTATGCTAGATGTGCAGGAAACACTCTGGGAGAAATCTTATACCATAGCTAAAGGCTGATTGATACGGTAAGTCAATTGATTGATCAGCAGAAAATTAATCAACAACAATTGTGATAATTGATTGATCATTTAAGGTGTTTATTAAGCAAAAATGCAAAACCTTTCCTGGCTCCAGCTTCATACTATAGTAAATTTAATATCTTTGGGTTTTGGACTGTTGGGTGGACAAAACAAGTAATTTGAAGATGTAATTTTGAAATCTGGAAACTCCACTTTAATAAGGAAACAGAAAGGGAAACAATGCAGTCTTCAACCTTCTCCCATGCTACCATCATCTTTTCCCCAAACACTCTTTGCTCTGAGGCGGTGTCAAGAACTTTCCAGAATTGTTTTAAGGGAATTTCTTCATTACTGAAAAACAATACAGTGCGCAGTGCCAGAGTGCAGAAATCACCAAAACTGAGATGAGATCAACATGAAGCTGGGAGCATTTCCCTCTGCTCAGACAGCTGTGTGTATCTCATTACATTTTCCAGCATGACACTGGAGTCCCGAGTTCCCCTTTCCTGGCTGCCAAACCGGCCTACGTGTTTGTGGGGAGGCATGCAGCACACAGGCCTGGGGACAGAGCAACACTAATTTGCTACTGTAGTGGGATCACTGAGCACGACAAAAACCCCAAAATGTTGTTTTGGCTTCCTACATGCAGTGAGTAAGCAGAAGCTGCAATTAGCAAATCTTGAAAAGGGTGCTCGTATTCCAAGATCACCTCATAACACTTGACTAAAAACACCCATGTAAGCTACACAGCTGACACACTGTAGTATGGTTATGTTGCTGCCTACAGAAATAACAATCTGCATCCAAAACAATCTCTGCCCTGCCTCAACCTTTGTCATCTATCATGTTAATAAGCACTGTCAGTTTCCATACTAGTGTCAAAGACCTCCGTTACACCAAAACAAGGAAAACTGATATACAGAATACAGAGGAGGCCTTGTTCCTTGTTCTACCACAAATCAAAGAAAAATTAGGTTAAAACTGATGAAGAAGTTTCTGCCTGAGCTGATAAGTGGAGCTGAAAGAGAGTGGGCTTCGTCAGTAATAGAATTAGAGTGGGAGAGTAAATAAGACCAGGGATAGGTCATTGATGAGGATTTCGACTGGCTTTGGCTCACGTGGATGAGGATCAGACCCCATTGACTTCAATTGTCAAGGAAGAGTAAGTCTTCCAACAATGGGTCGGTCTTAGACAAACAGGATGTTGAAGCGATGCGACTCTCACATAAGCAGAGCAGAAACACAGGACTGGGAGAGACAAAGAGGTTGTGGTGAGAAAAACACTTCTTTTGAGAGACCTGTCAAATCCTCCTGTCAAGTCCCCTCATGGTTCAACATACAAATTCAGCTTACATACAGCATCCCTGCCCAATCATTAGCACAGACAATCTCCTGTCCGGAGCTGCTTACTGTAAGTCTGGCTGGAGGGCCTCAATCCTATTCAACCCAGAGAGACTTTACCATAAGGAAGGCTCAAAGGGGAATAGACGTGGCTCAGGTGAAGGTCAAACCTGGGCGATAGAGGACACAAGTTGCAAAACAAACAGACTGTAGAAGTGACTACAAACAGCCAGAAAGACCACGCTTGGACTGAAAATAGCACTGTGTCAAAAAAAACACGTTGGTGTGGGTGTGTTACTACAGGTACCAACAAGAGAGTGAAATTTGATCCAGTAAGTCCAGTTTCAACAACACATCCATGAGTTTGAAGGCTTATCAGATGCCAGAACACTGGTCAGCTGTTTATAACATGAGGAGGGATTTTACAACTCTGGAGAGTTATCACAGTGGCAATCATTTTATCCTCCATCTATATGACTGTGAAGTAAACTGTAGAATTAAACTGTTTCCGTTACTAATTCATCTACGAATATGTGATGAGGAGGTGGCGTTTTGTGAGGACTATTGTCGGTCTGAATGCAGCCTCAAGGCGTCAAATGAAAATGCTTCTTGGATCCTCAAACAGCGTCTCCCTCCACGCCTTTCCGATGACTGAATTTTTACCACTTCTCCTGTGTTCAAATGAGTGCAACACCATGAATTTCATCAAGGAGAGACTGCCTAAAAGTGTATCCCGTTATTCCCATTTGAATGATTATCTCATCTTGCCTCACTGTACTGTATGTTGGCAGACTGTATAGACACGTTTGCCTATAAATGTGGTTGGAAGACAATCGGTACAAACTACTGTGTTTTAGGAATATCTCGGCCCACAGTCCCCAGCACAAGACCCACTTCCTGTAGATGCTTATTTCTTTGGGGTTCACAGGTGAGAAATACCAGAAGAGCTCTCGATCCTGCAGAGTCGATAACAAGGCGGCGGTGCCAGTGAGTGTAGAAGCGTGGAAGAGCCTCCTGGAATTACTTTTCCCAAAAACTATTTTTCATGCACACAAAACACATGCTGGATGTTCGGATTGAAGACAAAACTATGCCCAATGCTAACATTTGTTCCACTGCTCTTCCGCCATCAGTGATGCAGCAGTGGAACTAGGTTATTGTTGCTTAACATACTTGCAATACATCTCATTATGAACCTACAACAAATGATAAACGCTTGAGACTATGCAGTTGGGAACAGAACCTGAAAGTCCTGTTTGAGGAGCAGAGAGTAGAAAACTCTGCCTTTCACTCTGTTCTTGTTTCTGTGTTTGAAAGACTGTCACTCCAGGCTGTGAATGCAACCAGGCAGAAGCTGATTACAGGTTTCAGGTTCCTGGAGACAAAACTGTCAGCACAGCTGGACAAAAACTAGCTACGAAAAAAAACAACAACAGCAGGGCAAGTTCCCTTAGGGCTGGCTCAAAGAAGTACAAACACTTGTTTGAGCAGGGGCAGAGTTCAGACAGTTTGTTTCTGAAGACATTTTTCATGCACTGTGCATGAGAGATAAGGGTATCTTAAATGCATTGTGTCCCTCTGATTACAAGAGTGAAGTTTTAAGATGAATTACAAGCACTGACAGATTTACCACACCTTTAAAAAAAACATGCTCACTTGCCAGTGCGATGTGCAAAAGGTTCTGCAGACAGAGTGAGCGAGAACCACATGCTCTTGAGTGTCTAGTGAAATCCGCATGGCATAAAGGCACTATAGGTGGAACTCATCATGGGGAAAAAACACTATGTTTGGAAAGCCACAGGGAAAAGGTTTTCAGTTTACTTCTCTACATTTTGTTTTTAAATAACTGTGACACTATCTAGCATCCACGTGGTATTCACCAGTAAGTTAAAAAAAAAATGCAATTACTATTTGATCAGGGTTTGGTATGCAGATTTTGATGTTATCTCTTGGAATATTTTAGCCGATGAAGTGATTTATTCTTCAGTCTGAGGCGAAAAAATGTTTTCAATTTGCTTTACTCCGTCAACGCAAATAAAAGATACGGCTTTGTCAAACATTACACAATTATTAATGGATTTTTAACCACACTCACCAGAATGATAAGGTGTGCAAAAATGGTCCTGAGTGAAGACCTTTGATCCCAAGGTAAATGCCACGTCAATGTGGAGACTGGCTTTAAGAGTTAGCAAACAGAAGGGGACTCAGGTAAAAGCCTGGTACACAGAGGACTCAGTTGTATCTCAACGTATTTAGAACTGGACTGCAGAATGGAGCATCTGTCTTCAGATCACCTTCAAAGTCTCACGTGTAGGAAACATGTCAGCAAAGAGGTAGACCTCCTGATGCAACTTTCCAATCGTAACTAAAAAGTAAAAAAAAAAGTCTCTTCTCACCAAAAAAAACATACACAAACCTTTGATCACCACATATCAGTCAGGAGTCACAGTGATATCTAGCAAGTCCTAATGTCTTCACACAAATAACGGCACAAAAGAAAACATGATTTAAGCAAAGCGAGAAGTGGGATTTTGGCATTTGAACAAGAGCAAAGGCCTAAAAAAAAGGCACTGTTCAGGGCTTTAACTTTGGAAACCCTGTGAACATTTATGACTCACTTGTAGGTGTTTTAATCTAAAGCGTAAACAGCTAAAATTACACATAGGACCCTGCAACTTGTGGGAAAAGAAAGGCTGCATTCCTGTATTGCTTAGGTGAACGGGACAGGTACAGCAGGATTTGGGTCAAATTTCACTTTCACAGAACAAGAGTGTTATTAAGAAATGAGCGCTGCAAAGTGGTCAGTTTTCTAAAGAGAGACTAAATCACTAGTTGAGCGGCAGAACGTCTTGCTCACAGTATTCGCACAATCGCTCAGATGAAATATGAGACTGTGTTTCTGCCTAAATGAATTCATTCCACGCAACGCTGTAGAGGTAAATTAAGAGTTTGGTACGCTCTGAACTCCAATCAGTGATCCTCACATGGTAAATCATTTTTTCAGAGGCATTAATGAATGAATAATGATGTAACCGAGCTGTTGTGACACACTTCTGTGAGCTCTGCATGGTTAGGAGTCACTGAGACGGACAGAGAGAGAGAGAGAGAGAGAGAGATGCCTCAGGGTTATTTTAGCAGTGACTTCACAGCACCTGCAGCTACATATTAACCACTTCACAGCGTGTGCTGCAAAAGTACTGAACACCGGGCATAAGAAATAATTAAAAGCCTATGATTTCCAGCCAGTATTTCAAGCCTGTCCTGGAGGCCTACAGTAGTGGTGTAAGGCGCTGACCATGTAATCATAACTTCCCAGGCTCAAGTCTAGCTCAGGGACATGTCATCCCCTGCCTCTGTCTCCCATCATTTCTTATCACATTTCTTCAGTTTAACTTGTAGTAAAGGCGAACAATGCCCCAAAATATACTTAAAGGAAAACATCTGAAACTAGAAAAAAAGGTTCTTAGCAAGAATCTCAAATCCATCTCTAATACGAAGCTCCTTGATCCACTTCTGAAACAATACTTACGCCCAAGAGACCATATGTGGGCGTTATGCAGGTATTATGCAGGTGCTTCTAGCAATTAGAGCACCACCTCTCCAGCTCTTCAGACCTGACTGAAACAGTATTTGCATCAAGTCTTGACGTCTGTGCTTAATTTATCACACAGCATTGACCTTCTGACATAATTATCACTGTCACCTGGTGCATCGAACATGCAGCCAGAGGCCTTCATAACAAACAATCTTCTAATAAGCAATCCACAGCTTCTTTATAAGCGCTATTAGAGTAATAGGGCGCACCAACAAGCCAATAAATAGCCTTTGTGTTGAGTGCATGGCTTACTAATGAACAGAGATGTTGCCTATTGATGAGCAAACACCACTTTAGCTGCGCAGGCGTGCAAACTGAAATCAGATTAGCCTGCCTCCATACAATAACAATGGTCTTATAATCTTAGAAGAATTGATGACTGTACAACCGGTTGCCTGTAAACAATCGTGTGCAAGTTTTTCGGCTGCAAACTGGAAACATTCTGAAACTGGAGAACGTGCGCTGTTTCTAGGCTGCAACCATCTCTGTGCATTTCACAAATTCCCCTACAGATAGTCTCTCGGCTCCTGCAGGAGGGTGCACTCCTTGGATAAAGGGCCAAATGAAGACATCTACCTTTCAATAGACAGCCCAATCCGAAGCCGCCATATCCTCGGAAAATCTCGCCGGGTTGAGAAGCGGTCGGTGCAAGATCGAGAGAGGAGCGAGTAGGGGGAAAAAATAGTCCCCGACCCCAACCGCGTCCTTGTTTGTTTCCCAACAGCGCTGCCGCTGTCAAAAATCCCCCACCATGTCCATGCAAAGCAGAGCCATGGAGCTCACACCCGCCGGAAGTGACCTCATGACTGACAGCTGTGACGGAGAGAAAGCGCACACCCCCTGACACACCTATAGTTTCAGCGAATAGCAAGAGCGCAGCAGTTTCCCTTGAGACGGACGCCCCCTAACCATGGTGACAGCAAGAGGGACCGGAAAAAGGACTCTTCCTCCGAAAGTGCTCTACACGCTTCCCTGCAGTGCAGAGCTCCAACAAACACTAAGCAGAGAGAAGAGAGAGGCCCTAACTGCAAAAACAGAGGCTTAGAGTGTGGGACTGATAATCGATTACAGTGTGATAATCAGGTACAATGATGCCGAACAGGCTGGCAATATTTGCATACCCATGACACCGTCCTCGCATGACCCCCATCCGGGTCATACAGGTGGTTCACTCTCCTTTGCTCTCAGTTCAATGCAGTCTAATTCAGTTTAATGGAACAAAACATGTTGGCCAAGGCATAAACATAAAAAACGTGAACAATACATACAACTGATACATGAAAAGTAGAGATATACATGAAACAACTAGTTATTGATAATACTTTAAAATAAATGCTGTGAAACACTCTGAATTCTGGAAAATTGCACTATAAAAAGACAATATAAAGAAAGTCGTAATTGACATATCTTGCTTAATGACAATCAGTTATGTCAGAATCAGAATCATACTCATGTAGACCTACAGGGAGATACGCATGTGGACAAACAGCTACACAAAGACAACAAAGCTAAACAAAGATGAACAACGAGTAACTTAACAGACCAGTGGGTCCAGTATGGGAGAGGGGGGAAATGTATTCAGATCATTTACTTGAGTAAAAGTAACAGTGCCACGCTATAAAAATACTGCATTACAAGTAAAAGTCCCACCTTTTACTTGAAAGTGAATAAGTATTATCATCAAAATGTGCATAAAGTATCAAATGTGAAAGTACTGCAAAATGCCCCCTTTCAGTGTTACATTAATATATTATAAGGTCATTATTATTGATGTAAGCAGTACATTAATGTTATAGCTAGTGGAGGTGGAGTTCATTTTAATTGCTTCATATATCGGTGGGTAGTTTAATCCATAGCAATGCATTATAAACTGATTATTTTGTATGTAAAATCTTCATCTGAAAAGTAAAAAAATGCAGTAAAACGTACAATATTTCCCTCTGAAATGTTGTGAGGTAGAAGTATGAAGTAGCATAAAGTGGAAAGTGCAAGTACCCTAAATTTGTACTTAAGTGTACGGTATTTGAGTTAATGTACTTCCACCACTGACAGTGTCTATAAACAAGTCAAATTGCTACTGTAAACTGACCATACAGGGTTTTCCATTGTAGAGCAAAGAGTAGATAGTGTAATATGGTACTCTTTAGGCAGAGGTTATCAGTGGACAGAGTACCCAGTCTACTTCGCCTAACTTTTGTCAATAAAAAGACATTATGTGCAAGATTATACTGTATATTCTCCAGTCAGTTCTTCCACATGACCAGTTTAACCCAGGAGAGTTTGAGTGAACGCTTCTCATTGAAAGAAGTGACTTCTCCCTCATTGAAAAATACAAGTATCTATGAATATGTTCATATCTTCTGCTGCAAAAGTTTAACGTCTGGAAGCAAGATGTCTCCTACATCACTGACAAGAGTACGTGCACTGGAGGAAGTTTCTACATCACATTTCTGTCCCTCGCACTTTGGACCAAGACTGGCTTCCAAACTAGTGGTGATGTCACAAAGTCATGCTCGTACACTTACGTCTTAAACTGAGACTTAAAGTGAGCACAGAGGAACTTTCCTCCTTCAGGAGATGAATGAGAAAAAAGCCTTCTAGTGTCAAACTCTGCATATACATCATTCTGTACGGTGAAGCTCAAACATCCAAGTGAAGTAACAAGAAAAACACATGTTTGACTTGATTTGACTTTGACATGTTTTGCTTCTATACATGCCTTGTCATGTGAAAACTACAGAACTGATCACACAATTCTCTCAAATCTGAGCAAAAGGACCGCGTCTTTAGATTTCCAGATGTCCTGGCAGCATGGTATAGTTTATGGGATGTTGACCGGTGCATGTTCCTGCTAATTGTGCACAAGAAAACCTACAGTATGCGTCTTTCAGGAGAATCACATGGCAGCTGGAGAAAACATTGTGTTGCACACTGACACCAGGCCAGGTTGTGAGGGTTTCCAGTCAAACTGTTGCAATAAACTGCCCATTAATGAAGCAGCTCTGTTTTCCCAGCTCATGCCAGATGCTGAGTGTGCGACCCCGTTTGCAGATTGCATCTCTCTGCTCTCTTGTTTCCTCATCCCGTTCTCCGTCCCAGCTCCCCATCACATTCTGTCCACGTCCTTGGCCAAGCAATGTGGGCGTCGCTCTACAGCTTGGCTCAAGGCCCGGAAGCAGATACTGGCTGTTCTGTACGAGTCCTTGGGACCACAGTGGACCCCTCACGACCTCCACGCAGACTCAGCACTTACACCCACAGTGGTCGAAGAAGTATTCAGATCCTCTACTTAATTAGAAGAAGAAATACCACAATGTAAAAAATATTCATTTGAAATGTCACCTACGCCTTATCTGATGTCTTATCAGGTAAGCAGCACTTTAATGTTGTAGTTAACAGTAGTTAATTTACTGTTGCATCTATAACGAGGCAACATAAGCATGTTTTATAAACTCATCATCTATTTTGCTTAACTTGCAACATAACCATTAACTAGAGCTTACAAAAAGTAACTATTAAGTAAGCAAAAAGTACATTTCTCTCTGAACCGTAGTGAATTAGTAGTAAAAACTACTCAAATACACAAGTAAAGCACATCGGATTTCATTTTTTTCCAGTTGTACTGAAGTTCGGTACTTGCATAGAGAGAATCAGAAATATCTATTTAATGATCTCGGCAAAATGGCTACGGGAAAAGAGATTCTGGAGGATCCAACTGGAGAATCTGTGTTCAAGGCCCATTTCAGCCGCCAGCATCCACCCTGCCCTCTAACCTCATACTTAGTTCAGCTCTTTACGGAGTTAGAGGTAAGCAAAAGGAACATTTCCCCACCCTATCAGTAGTGCATCACCTTAACTCAAAATGAGGTTCTTAATGTAAAATCCTGGTGGAACTGATGCATCTAAGATTCAGTTCACTGAGCCTCTCTGTGGTCTGCAGTTTAATCTACAACAATTTCTCCACATTAGATTTGTGGTGATATTCAGATCATTTACTTTAGTAAAAGTAGCAATACACACAGGGGCGTACGACTGGGGGGAAAAGGGAGACTGAGTATACAGGGCCCTCATGTGAGGAGGGTCCGCAAAGATACTAGAATGAATAGCCGTGGGTGTGGGAGGGGCCCATAGAGAATGCCTATGCACAGGGTCCACAATTTTGTGCTGATACCACACTACAAAAATATCCAAGTATTTAAGCAGAAATAGTCATTATGTAGAACAAATGGCCCCCGTGTTTGTTATATAATATATTATCAGTTATTAATACTGATGCATCAATGTAAGTTAAACACAAAAGTTCAGTCTTCAGCTTGGAAATAAGGGTTTGATCAAATAATCTCAACTCAAGACAACAGAGCAAACTTCATCTGCTCCAGAAAAAGCTAGGGTGTACCCTGAGTTGGGATTGCTTTGTCAAACTTAATATATGTTGGGTAGTTAAATCATGGATAACAGTGGATCATATTTTAGGGGCTGATTAGGGCAGTAAAGTACAGTATAGGAAGTGAAAATATAGTCGTAATACCTCAAAACACAAGTAGTACAATATTTGAGTAAATGTACTTAGTTATATTCAACCACTGCAGAAGAGCTACTAGAGGATCAGGGAGAAACACAGTCTACATTAAATATAAATTTAATCAATGCAAAATCTTGTCGAAACAGATGAATCTCAAACGTACACCCACACACGTCAGCTGCAGCGCACTGAGCTTCTCCACGGCAGCTGGTGATTTCTCCACGTGAGGAGGACATGGAGAAACATTAGAGTCAGAAGCTACGGCTCGTTGCAACACGACTCAAGAGAGCAGACAGAAACAGTAATGGGCTACGGTCAAGACATTCTGTCTGGACAACAGCTGGTTTCCCAATTAAGAGGAGACTCAGACTGCTTTCCACATCTAGATAATATAATGACAACTGCCCCATTCGCTTACAACATGTCTGTCCCTGAACTGAACCTAGCTGTAATAAAACAGACTGTGAAGAAGCAAAAACTTGAAGAAGTAATTTATGGTTATGAAATGGCACCCATCCTTAGAATCAGGGGAAGACTTACTGCTCCACTGTCCAGCTTGACTTCATGGATTTGCCTGCATTTGAAACTGTTGCTACAAACTGAATCATACTGTAACACACAGATTTTTTGTTGTAATGAAATAAACAAGAACGCAAATATGATTATGCCAGTGTATATAGTACTTTTGTGTTTTATCCACTGGTAACAGTATGAACACACATCAATAGTGTACAATTTAGTCAAAATGGTCTATGGTTTTCAGTTGCATCTCAAGTTGTAGCTTTTTATAGAGTACGTTTGTGGCATTTGGGGAACTAGCATGAACATCGTTTGACAAAGGTTAATATGATGACCCACTGAAGTACAGTAAGTGGGTCAAGACTGAGGTTTAACAGCTGCCAGACCTCTGCTGCCACCTGCTGCTGAGACACTGCAGATGCACAGCCTTCATACAGTTTTTAAGCACACTACAACTTTAGATTTTCAACCAAGAAGCAGCTTAATTACACAGTAAACTATGAACAATTTAGATAAATACTTAAAACAAAATAGATGTTTAATCAATTAATCAATAATTGATGCATTTTTCTACCACGTCTAGTTGAAATCAGAAATTTGCCCCAAAATGCTTTACAACACCCTCTATCCATCTTTGGATTTCGGACATTTGATCACCCTGGTTTTTACGATTAATTGGGGAAATAATTGGCAGATTAATTATTTGGTAGAAATAACAATAGTAAAATTACAATGTGGAGGAAGAGAATGACAATATTAGGTAAATAAGTTGCAAACATACTGCATATGGAGAATATTGAATGAGCATCCACTAGGTGGCGCTTTTGCCACATCTATAAGTGAGTGAGGCCTGTTACCTGCTGTTATTGAAGTTATATTGGTAATCAACTATGTTAAAATTGTTTGTTTCTATGTGCAGAAAATCTAAATATGAATATGGACAAAATATTGCTACAGAAAGAAATCATCATTTCCTCGCCCTACATTTCAGACTGAATATTACATTTCATAATCACCGTGGCACAGATTAATGTGGCTGAATCTATTTAGATACAGGCTTAGCTTTTCTTCATTTCAGCAAATGCACTCTGCTCAGTGGTTTATTTGAGGGGCCTGCCCACATAGAGCCTTCAATCCTATCCACTTACATTCGATCAATAACACTATTCCATTTATACAGCTATGACATCATATGAAGGCTTAGAAAAGCAGTGCTGTGAGTGTTATTCTTGTCAAATTCCTGGCAACTTTGGATAAAACAACAGTATATTATTGAATTCTGACTCATATGTTTCAAACAGAGTCTCAAAAGCTTTTCATTAGCTCCTTATTGCACGGGAAAAGAATATCCCAGAGTGGACGTCAAAGCTTTTTGCAATGTTTTTGGTGAAGCAGTGAGGCAGGAGGAAATGAAGGATGGAGGATGGCCTTTAGAGATGCAACCCCAGAGACATGATGCACACAGAGCCATTGTCTCATCAGGCTTAGTATTCAGCTCACTTTGCTCTATCACCAGGGCCAAGGCTCAAATCAATTCAATATGGTGGCTGGCGGGGGACAGCTACGCAGTGGGTGCAGCTCACATACAAATACACCCAACATTGGTCTAGACACATGGGATACAGTACAGTGGTAATTTTTTCCCACGCTGCAATGTTACCGCTTTGTGTTGTGCTACTCCACTGATGTACTGTCACATAATCCTTCTCATTGTGTCGGAGACATTTGGTGAATGTGTAACTAGCTCAGCACATTTGGTATGACTGATATGTGTGAAACCATGACATGCAAAGTGAAGTACAAAATATGTGCAAACCAAGGCAGTGCAAGTGTGTATGGTAGAACTACTATGTGTCTGTACATGCATATTTATAGTGAAAGACATATTAATAGGAAGTTACTTCTGACACAAAGTTGATAACTGGTTAAGTGTTGGGTGAAGATACATGGGTGAGCGAGGGCTCTCACTGTGAATGACAACCCCAAGTCTGACCTTGATACGAGATACAAGGCTGCAGTCTCAGACAGCGAGGCACGTCTGATGCCCAAGTTGGCACTCATCTCGTCATCTATCTGTGTGTGTGTGTGTGTATTTATGTGTGCTGTTGGCCAGAGAGAGATCGAATACTGTAACCATCATCTGTTGCCATATGAATCATGCTGTAGCCCAGGAGGTGAGATTGTGCCATGGCTCTTCTTTCCATCTGCTCTGCTCTGAGGTTTTAGGACGTCTGTGGGCTGCTGGCTGATCCCAGGACAGGATGAAGGTAGTCATATCAGGGCGTTTCCCAATTTTTCCCAAGATTTCTCAACCATTCAACACACAATGATAAAGGTGTTTTATTATGTTCGATACAGGCTAGTAGACGGGATAAACTGATCAGATCCATTGTTTGGGTAGTTGATGTTAAGTTCTGGCTTTCACCAGAAGAGAGGAAGCACTACCGCGTTATTTACTGTATGTAAAGTTCACCACAGGAAAGCGTTGGGAACCATTTGGCACCAATGCAGTCGTTGAACTGCAAATACCCTCAAAGTCTGAAACATTTAAATTTACTCACTTACTGGATGTGAAAATAAACTGAAGAAGAGAAATGAATGCCAAAGACAAACCGATTCATCATCTTATATTTTTATTAATGTTTGAAGCAGAAAAAAACAAATTAAAGACAAATGCCATAGAGAACAGACTTTACCTGCTGGTCCTCTCTGCTGCTATGATTTACTGCGGATGCCTACATTCCAGGTGAGAAGCGGACTGGCGGCTCAGGGCCGAACAGTCGATCTGGTTTAGTTTGTTGATCTTGGGAGTTTTTCCTGATGCTGTGAGCAAGATGCCCGTGGTTGTCTGTATGGCGAAGTATTGCTGCCCTTCAGGGAAGGCAGTAGGTTGTATAGTTATCTCCTGATTGGGCAAAATCACTACCCTGAAACCACACAACCTACTACCTCACCCCGTTCGAACATCAGAAAGGTCCTACAGGCTGGGAGGCTTTGGTTTAACTTGTACTGGAAAGCATTATGGTGGAGTGACATAAAAACACTGCACATTGTCTTATAGTAAATAAATACATCCTCATACATTTTCGCATTTTGAAGTCTAACACACTTCATATCATGTAAGTCGAGCTTTAATTTCTAAAACACTAACATCACAAGCAGTCAGAACTAATTAGTTTGAGGATAAGAGCAACTGAGCTTTGACAAAAATCCTAAAATCCTGTGATCATATAAGAGAAAAAAATGTGAAAAAGACAGAAATAAGAGTTAAGGAAAGAGGATGACAATTAGATGAGAACAGGTTTGTGTAAAAGTTTTCACAATATACAGTGTTGTTTGTTTGGTACAAAGAGAACCAGCAAAACATGATAACACTTATGATAAAAAACATTTATTGACCATGAAGTCTTAAAGTGCAACCACGAAAAAAAATGCCTAAAGCAACCACAATCCTAAATGACCTACCTCTATCAAATGCTGCAAATGAGTTACGTTCCTAGCAGTCAGTGGGTAAACATGCACATTCCAGTGTTGATCCAGATCCAAAAGCTCCAACAATGGCGTCTGATGACATTACAGCCACTTCAGGAAAGACAGTAAGTTGTATAGTTATCTGACAGGAAGGGTATTACCCTAAAACTATACAACCTACTACCTCACCCCAAAGGACAGTCTTTAAAAAGAAAGTCGTTTCAGGTCCCCATTCATGCAGGTAATCCGCTTTGACACACCTCAATGAATGCAAAACAGCGGTTATGATTCACAGAAAAACAAATACACATGCCACTCTCCTCTGGGACACCTCACCAGTGTGACAGGACACTGTGTGTTCAGGACACAATGTGACGACTGCATGGGTCAACTGGTTCATGGCTCGAGCTGAGGGCGAATTTAAATGATCCAACAAGGTGCATATGTCCCAAACAAATTGTATAGACAAGATATTTCCATAATCAAATGTGACGAGTAAGTAACTTAAAGGGTACTGTGACTTCCATAATAAGGATTTTACTGGTGGTACTGGTGGGTAGAAATTGCTTTGCTTTAAAAGGGTCCCAAGCCAGAAAGATTGGGAACCACTGCTGTACAGCTAAGCATTACTGTTCACAATGTACAATTAATTGTAAAAAAGAAAACCAGTTTTATTTTGTATGACAATCTTAACTGATTTTTTCTCAGTACTGTCTGTGTGCTTCGAGAGGAGAGTGTTAACATTAGCAACCAGTGTTGACAGTGGGCGAGCTCAAGCTAGCTCATATCCTGGCCCACATGTGTGGAGCAGAGGGCCGCAGCTGCTGCCGCTGTTAATGTTTCTCACCTGCTCTATAACACGCAGCGAGGGTGGGGTGGGGGGGCACTGGCCTATCGCGTCCACCTTCCATCACAATTTCAGCAGCATGTCAGGTAGCCTTCGTCTGAAAATCCCCGAGAGGGAAAATCTGTTACTTCTGCAACAAAGGAAATGGAGAGCTACTTCAACACAATGACTTTTAGATTTAACTCCCGTGAGATCAATCGCAAACACCCCAGTGGCTAATAGTCTTTACAAGAGTGTTTTTGATTCTCGGGTGAACACATATTGTCTGGATTTGCTTGCAATTTGTGTAGGTGGTTATGTGTATTTAAAGTGTGCTTGTATGAAATTCTGTTTGGCTCGTACTTCTGTGAGAAAACCACACCCTCCTGCATGTTCAACTGTCACACAATCTGCTGAGACAAAGTCATGTGAGGGTGATCTTTGTCAGCACGTACCTCTACAGTAATATTATTCTGTCTGTGAAGGCACGAATGTACAGCACAGCACAATATAGAATGGTATGTCTTGAGCTGAGAGGCCCCATTGTGTCTGCTCAGTGGTGAGTCTGAGGCTCTTTGCATTATTCAACACTGCCGTACTTACACCATAGCGCTGGATGAGTGGATTGTAAGTATGCGCAAGCACACACCCTTACAGGGTAACAGACACACACACAAGGAGCACACAGACACTTTGCAGATAGAGACTAGCTGACAGAAGGAAAGACACAGTATGGCAATCTACGGTATGCACACAGATACAGTAATGATAGAAAAAAATGAACAAACAGCGCCACACAGACAGGATACTTCCAATACATTTCATTGAAAGCTAATCATGGTCAATGGGAAAAAACAAAGAAACAAATTTACTGTCTAGATTTTGAAATTGAAAAAGACTGGAAGCATTAGATTACTGTTTTGCTAAAAACCTGAACTTGAAATGAAGTTGCACATTAGAAAACTTCTTCATCATATTCAAACCAAGCAATGTTTAAGCTTTAGTATATCTTGATTTTAAGTGCTTAAGCGGTAACTACATATAGAAAACTGTCTGCTCTGCGTAAGGCATCTCGCCACTCATATCACAGTCTATTCTCATTGTGCAGCCCTGCAAAACGCTCAGCGATGTGGGGTCCAGACTTCATAAGGTAAGGTCAAGGCACACTGTCCTCTCAGTCTGCTGACTGGACATACTTCAATCTAATATAGTAGATGGCTCTGGGGTCCTGACCAACAGAGTGCATGTCCAGGAAAGCTATTGCTTTCAAGTGAAGCCAGTTGCTATCATCCAGTGACAGGGAAATATTCACACTCGCACCCACACACACGTACTGCAGAGGACCAATATGCAACGCAAGCACACACACACACATACGCACAGACACGTACCCTTGTGCACGCTTGTTTAGGGCTCTCTACACAGTTATGCAATACAATCTAAAAACACCTCATTTACTAAGAGCTTGTCCACCTGAAAATTCAACCTTCTTAAAATTGTGCAAACTCAGCAAGCACTCCTTCACTTGAAAGCACAGCGTCTGTAACTGATACGCTGCTTTAGCCTTGCACCTCCATTAGCTGTTTAGAGGGGCTGGGGTGCAAAGTCCTGCTTTCTACACCTCATCGTCTCATAATGTCACACAGACACATACTCACACTGTGGGACATGCACGTACGAACGCATAAACAAATATATACACACACACACACACAGGGACACAGTTTCGATGACATGCACATGCGCACACACATTCACACACAAACATGGAAAAATACCCTTTGGAGGGAAAAAGCAAAACACGATATTCATTTACCTCATTATATTTTCACACTGCATTCACAGCCAAGGCACACACTGCTTAAAAAGCCACTTTAATTCAATCACACTTCAGTCTAAGTGCTACAGTGCCTATCAATCAATACTGAAGCTGAGTTTCACTGCAGTGATAGTAAGATGGAGTGGAGTGCTGTAACCTTGTAACCCGATCTTTGGGGTTTTGGTGGTCTGTGGTCAGTCAGTGCGGCGGGTAATTCGGAAAAAGAAGCTGGACATTTACACAATATGCATCCCCTATCTTCATTATTTTCTGTAAATTTTTACTCACACGCCACGCTGTAATGAAAAACATTACGATTAAATCATTTGTTTAGTGTATGTGGTTCCACTAGTCCAGGTTCTACATTCTTGACCTTTGTTTTAGGGTTGTGGGCTTCTTTTGTGAGAGAGTCCTGGCCAACATGGCATCACAGTTTACATTTAGCAAATAAAGTCATTTTGCCCATCCGCTGACCTTCTAGGCAAGTGCAGGACCCATAAATAGGTATCACACCGCAATACCTTTTAGGTAGACAGAAATGAGTTTTGAAAAATTTTAAGTGCAGAAAGTTGGCATCAAATGCCTACTCAGGTTCATAGTCTCAAACATTTACTGATTTATATCATTATATCATATCATTTTGCCAAATTTGGACTTTTTTATTAAGGGTATTGACGTGTGTACTTTGTGTTTTAAGGGTCTTGCAGAAACACGTTTATATTCCTGAAGGTACTGTAAGGTATTGGTACCAAAACCCAGGTCTTTATATTGGCACTAATATGGAAAATATTCAAATGATATCCAGTGTAGAAAGTCTGCTCACTGCAGCTCACTTTTCATCTAAGCACTGAACTTAGTGAGTTTCAAGAGACGGCACCCTTCTTTGTAGCCTTTGTTGATGCCTTTTGGCACCACAACATTATATGAGTGCATATGGTTGAGTTGCAAGTACATCTACGCACAGTATTTGTGCTCATTTGTCCTCGTGTTTATACATGTGTGGCTTCCCTTATATCAGGGATGTGGTCAGGAATACCTAGGTGCTTATGTTAGATGCTATCTAGGTGTGCATATATTTCTCTCTTGTCTGTATACATCTACATGTGTGCCCTTCTACAAGTGAAGTAGTGTCTGGGCGCAGACAGGAGGAATCCAGATAGACACGGTGGAGCTTTTATAAAGAGAAGCATGGCTTCTGTGCCCCCCCACAGACCCCTCTGGGTAGCACAGCAGGCATGACCCATCTATTTATACCAGGGCCAGGGGGAAGGCAGCGGGAGGAGGGGGAGGACAGGAGCGGGGAAGAGGAGAGGCTGCATGGGCAGGTCCTGTTACACATGCCAGGGGGGATGGCTGGGGCAAGCCACAGGGGGATTCTGCTCAAAGTCAGACAGACTGACCTCTCCGTCACCTCTGCATGAGGCAGATACTGAGCTTGCAAACCTTGTGTGAGTGTGTGTGAGGAGAGCGAAAGAAGAGGGAGTTTATGAGTGTATATGAAGGCGTTTGAATGTACTGTACAATATGTGCCTATGCGTCTGTGCGTGTGGAGCTACAGGTATGTATTAGTGCATGTGTACTGTATCCACTTGTGTGTGTGTGTGGTGTTTGCGTGTGCGTAACAACATATGTATACATGTGTGATGGAGTGTGTATGTACTCACGCCTATGCGCATAATATGTGTGTCTGCCTGTCAGGCTGTGAGATGAACCGGCCCCAGTGACTTACCCCTCCACCCCTCCATCCCCCAGCAGAGCCATAAACATGCCAGGTGAAGAGGGCTGGATTAGGCAGAGTTAGCTGATCCCAGTGCGGCCCCCCGGCCCCATCTTTAGAGGTAAAAAACGACCCCAATCATTGTAATGACAGGGCACGCAGCAGGGGTCGCCCAGACCACTCAGCCCAACCTTGCCAGCTGCTTCTCATCTCTCACACACAGTATACAGTCACATGTAGACCTACATAGAGAAACATACACACACTTCCATGCATGTGGTCGCGCACATACATGGTAAGGCTGCAGGATGCACAGCAGGGCGCAGGCCTATAGAAATCGTCTATACGGAAACTACTTGTTTATGAATGGTTGGCAGGTATCTATTACAACTGCATATCAGGACACCTAAAACATGATGCCTTTCAATCATTGTGCTCATTAGTGCTCATGGTAGTTAAGCCTATATTTTAGGCTGTAGAGACAACAAACACTGATGCTTTATATTACTTTACATTATTAGCATAATGCTTGCTGATGATGAAACAGAGAACATGCACCCCTGTAATCATAAGAAGTTTAAAAATGGATTTTCGTTTTTTTTTCTGCAGCGCAAAATTGCACTCTGGGGCATCTTATCCATTATTTTCTCATATCAGGAGATCTTTGCACTTGCACTCTCCATGTTATAACCACAGGAAAAAAAACAAATCTGTGTCTTGATCATATTTATACATTGGAACCAGCATACAGTCCATGGCTGCCGCTCCGACTTTAGGGTTTATATCTAATAGTCTTGTATAAGGTTGTGATCAAATGGATATTTTCGCATTAATCAAATTCAATGACACATAAGCACAAAAACCACCTAAATCGTGGTCATGCACCTTCAAGCCAGAGTACAAATTTCATAAAGTCCATTAGAAGATGATGTTTTCCTCCAAAAAGTTAAATAAATCTGACAGTTTTTGTCTAGTGGATTGTAATATTTTCACACAGTGCACTATGTCAATATACATCTCATAGAAATACATAAAAATAATGTCTATTTTTTGCTCATATAAAGATTCACAGGCTCAGTCTCTGTGCTTCCATGCTAATGGAAGCTGGTGAAACGTGCATTGCCATGTGGCTGCTGGTGACCTGTAGGGCTCCTGTCTATTAGGAGAAGTCTATAGTCCTGACATGTCTGCATGCCCAGCTTTGCTCTGGCCTGCCTGCAGGGCCCCTTTCAGCTTGGGCAGTGCCCCATTGAGCTGCATCTGTCGCCAGCTATATTTAGAGGGTGGGACAAATACCTTTCTCCCTGGATATGAACTTCAGCTGACAGACAGAGGGCCAGAGTAGGCAGACAGGGATCTGTACAGTTTGTAACCTTGAAGAGCTTGTTACCCCCAGGCTACAGCTGGCTGTAGTCAGACTCACTACAGTGGTTAGCAGTTACAGCTGAAAGCTAAGGCTGTAAATACAGCACAGTTAACCACAGTTAGCATAAAAAAGCTTGATTTGGCAGCAGATATTAGCGCCAGTGCCTATAGTTCCAGGACTGCTGCCAACATGAAGGAGAATATGCAGTAATGTACTCTGATAAAGAGATTTAATACTTTTCCCTCAGCGAGTTATAGAAGAATAATGAATGATTTTCTGTGGATTTGAATCTCCTTCAAATAGTCCTACATTTCTGCCTATAAGCATTCGTGTGTGTGGCAGTGCCAGCGAGGCAGCCAGTGTGTGATATGTGACCATGTTGCATGGCCATCTGCTCTATATAACCATAAACAAACGCAGGCAGGCCAGCTTCACAGTATCATTTCCAAGAGGTCTAGGCCGGGTAAATGTATTCATGCTTTGGTCTCTGGGTAGATGCTGTAGAGATATGCCCTAGAAACAGGCCACAGTTATGCAATAGCATTCATAATTCATTCCACAAACACAATATGGAGGCCACTCTGTCCCATATGCAAACACATGGCCAGATTAAGGAGTGGGGAGCCAAAGGGGACAGAGTGCATTCTGAACTGTTAGCAAAGCCATTGACTGTCTGTCTGTATCAATGAGAGCTTGTCTGTGACAGGCCTAAATAGGCCAGGTCTTACTGCTGGAGGGACCTCTGCTATATTTTTGCACCTAGAGTCTAAATCAGTTACATGCCAGCAAAAGATACACACTGATACCGTAAGGGAGGTTTTACAGCATCACTTCAAGCCATAAACAGATATAGTCCCCAGATATACACTCATGTGCTGTTTTTCTTTGTATGCTGTGGATATGTTTTGCCCCACAAGGTTTTCTGTACACTCGTAATATACACATATTGATGTCCAAATGTTTTAAGAGGTTGGCACACTGGTCAGCTTACCGGCTAAGTTACAAAAACTTGTTTGTTGTTAAACTGAAATAATTCCAAAAGTAAACTGGGCTACATCAGTTACATTGACTGTAGGTCAAAAGATGAAAAACACAAATAACAAAATACAAGTCGTGAAACGTCAGTCCTCTTTCCACTAATCTTCCACTGTCACTCAACATAGTGTGCTAAAATGCTGGTTGATTTTGTGTTGCTTTGTCAGGCAAGTGTAGCAATGGACTGATCGAGAGAAAAAGCAGCAGCGGACACCTACTGAAAGCTCGATATAGTGTCTGTGGTCTTGGGGTCAGACGAGAGGAGGACTTTAATAACATCTGCACATGTAATCAAATGCCTGGCACATACAGAATTCCAGAGCCGCAGGCAGCTAGCTACTGTAGCTAGAGGTTGTAGGGTGGGACCTGGGGTTACTAAGTGTATATGATACAGGCACAGTCGAGTTGAAGCTACAGCTAACAGTGTGCTGTGGTTAGGGTGGAGACAGGTACATGAGTAGAGTTTAAAGCTTTACCCAGGCCCCAGAGTACTATAAGCGGGCTGGTTGTGTTACTATGGGGGCCAGGCTGCTGGAGTGGTGTGGAGGAGAGAGGGAGGACTGATGAAGGGTGGAGGGTGGAAGGGGGTCATGCAGCTGTGGGCCCTGCCAGCACATTTGCCCCAACGGAAAAGAACCGTTTATGGCGTCCACCCAAGGTTAGCCCTTTGAGAAGAAGAGCTGGGAAGGGTCCAGAGGGGAGGCAGCTTGTTTGTATGCAGTCAGTCGGCAACAATTAAAAACCTCTCTCCATCAGAAAAAGACATATTAAGTATTCTATCACTCTACATCGGAGCACCTATTTTCTCCAATTTCTACCACTCTTCTTTGTTTATTTTAATTTGCTTCTTAACCCAGCATCCAGTCGCACCCACTTTTTCTCCCCCACTTTGCTCTGTCCCTCTCATCCTGCTACCTGACTACTTTGGCAGCGATACACAAAATGGCGGCGGGGAGCTGAGAGCTGGAAGGCAGAGAGTGGAAGCCATTTTCTAACAGATCCAGGCCCCGGCACAGAGAGAGTCAAGACTCCCTATGCCTAGTGGACAATTAAGATTATACCCTGTTGTTATACCCTGAGTGTTTTCTGTGCATGTGCACTAAAGATTATGTTTGTTTTTGTTTTTTTTAATCTACTGCACTAACAAGCCATTGGGACCACTTGGCCTTTCAAATGGGATAAAGGCACAATATACAGCCATTATGGTTTAATCTAATGTAGGCTCACATTATAATAAGTCTCAGAAAGAGAAAGAAAATAGATGTAGACAGAGCAACTTACATGCCATGCATATAACAAATGAAACTTATGCTGCATCTAATTACAGACTTCATCTCATTAAATGAAATGCAAGACAATACAACCGCATCACAATACATCATTGAATAACAACATATTAAATTTACAATACATTACGGTACTTACAATGCTGCTGCGATCGCCAGTCTGTCTGTCCGTGATTTCACTTGTTGGCCAAATTGTTTGTGCCTGTGGCTGAAGTCAAAACCCATCTTACTGCCTACAAGAGGAGAGAGAGAGCGAGAGAGAAAAAGAGAGAGTGAGAATTGTAGAGTCGAAGGGAGAGACAATTTACAGCGATGGAAACAGAGAGGAAGAGAAAACAATAGAGAGAAGCAGAAACAGAGAGAGTGATCAGTTGGAGAGCTAGCAGCAGCAGCAGCAGCAGCAGCAGCAGCAGCAGCAGCAGCAGCAGCAGCAGCAGAGGGCTGTAGGGGCTCCTCTCTGTAGCCTGTTTACTAATAAGCTCGCCCCACGGTCTTGCCTGGCCAAGGAAACTCATTAGTGGAACATGTAACACACCGCACCCTCTCTGCTGGCCTGTACACGGGCCAACTCTCACTGCCGCATGCTCACCCAACACCAACACACAAGCTCCGCCGTGGCCTTGGCCTTGCCCAGTAGCACCCACTCGCTGCATACGTGCACACACTTTGGCATGCTGTATTACTGAAAGCCTACAGTGTCATGTGCGTGGGTGAAGTGGCGCATATGCGTGTACTTGTGAGCATAAAAAAGCGATTTTCTGCACATGCGGCACAGTATGTTCCCGTTCACACATGAGGGCATGTACAGACTGCGTGCCGTTAATGTATGAGGCAGCTTTTGACATGTGCCTGTGTTATCCTGTGCATACGTAGGTGTGCGATGCCAGGAACCATCGTGTGGAGGTGAAATGGGACAAAGGAAAACAGAGGTAGTAAGTCATCATTAGTTAAATCTCAGACTGCAGAAAAATAAAGAGGGCGACAGAGATAAATAGAGATGTAAGAGTTGTCCTCTAGCAGACCAAGGAGGACACTGCCAATTAAAGGCCTCCACTCAGTGCGGCGGTGGCTGCTGAAGGGTGATAATTCTGTACAAGGACGCTAATTGCAGTGCAGTACACGGCCTTGCCGGGGAAGGGTCTTTTATATATTGTTTCTAACGTTTGTAATTACAGTGCAGTGCCTTGGACCGCCGCCAGCACATGTTTATGGGCTCATGAGTAACTCAACTCCCCCAGCCCATGGAGGGAGATTCATGTCCGAGCTGTGCACTCACTGCACTCTCTGTGTGAGAGAGTGTGTGTTGTTTGTGTGTATATGCATGTTGATGACTCATGAAGCCTGGGCGAGTATGTGCAGAGGGGATAGTCTACAGTACATTAGTAAATAGCACATGGGTGGCTGCAAGTATTATAAGAAAACACATTATATATACTGTTGTTGTTTTTTTAACTGATAATTAAAACTGAAGTTTTGATGTGCTCTGTTAGATAGGGTGACTTGTGTAGTCTCTGATTCTAAATCCTGAAATTTTTTCGTCACTCTACCATTACATAGCAGTGTAAACAAGGAAACCTGAAAATGTAAACAGTACTGGAATGCTGAATTACACAGTAGAAATCACTACTTCAGCTGTAGAAATTGCAGTCAAATCAGCAAAAGAAAATGTCCGTAATGACACATCAAAGCACATTGTATATTCAATATTAATTTTTTCATACCGAAATGAGTAACACAAAGACAACTCAAGCCAGTGTATTTGTTTCTATCACGAAATGCAGCCAACATAATTCAGCTCAGCGCTGATGAACAGTAAGAAAGTGATGAAGTGGAGGTGAGGTGAGGGAAGGGATTTACAGTATTTTGATAGTTGGAGAGTTGCAGGCGAGGCCTTTCAACACTTCCAACTCTACCTCCAAGTGGAACAGTTTTGCTGATTCTGCAGTTTTTCTCTGACTAAATTGCCTTGGCGACAGCGGAGGCCAAAAGCTGAAGAAATATATGAGCGTTGGAAAAGAAAAGTTGAGTGGGCGCAGCTCAGCGTTATCTGGAATATCGCTTTGCCTGGCAGGTACATAAAACAAGCATCTATCCTGACGATGTGTGCTGAGAGACACTCACACGTGATGCTGTACACCACAGACTAAAGAGTCTCTAAAACATATATTGAATACCCTGAGTCGTCAGAGGCAATGAATGATTCTAAATATTAATCTGGTTGGGTGAAAGAAATTGCTCTGCCTGTCAAACGTCTAACAAATGCCCTTGAGAAAGTCGTTCAAATGCTTAGCATTCAACAGTAAGACTCTGTAAGAAAATTGTCCTTGGGTAAATAAACTACTTGACCTCAGCCAAAGGGCCCATAATGTAAAGCAACCAGGTGAAAGTTGCACAGGTTTCGTTTCAGAAAGTCTGGAGGAAAAGAGGGGGAGGTACAGGGGAGGAAAATCTACATCATCTGTCACCCCCCAAAACTCTCCCCAGTCCAATATTATGTCATTATGACTGTGCTCACCATCTCTGTGGAGTTGCTGTGGTTTTGTGGATAAATTACATGTGACGCTCCCAGCTGACATCCTGATTAACACAGGGAGAATAAAATGGCCCCCAATCCTCAGTAGTCAACTGGGTAATGGACTAATGACTTCCATGTATGGCGAGAAAAGTGAGGAAAAGCAGGTTTAGAGACTTTGGTGTATATGTCCATAAGTGTGAAATGTGTGTGAGAGAATCAGCATACGTGTCTGTAATTATTTAGATTATTGAGCCTTGAAAGTTGTGTTTTTGTGCAATCATTTTGGCACTTGTATACACAACATCCACCCCAAAACTGAACAGTATATGTGTGTATATGCGTATTGAGGTCTCGGCCTCTTTGTTCAGCCTCTCCTCTCTTTTCAGGCCTGGCCTACTTCCTACTGTACTGTAGTGCTGATCCTGTATGAGTGCGCCATAGCCTGTAGTGGCCACTGTAGATCCACTCATCTGCTCTCCCTCATTCACAGTACAGGAGGGCAACAGGGAGCCAGGCCAACTTCTACCACAGAGACCCGATCTGACTGGACTGTCCTTTACCTCGCATAGATTTGAACAGGTTTTTCCACTGACTGACAACTGCTAAATAAAAGCCCAAAGCAGATGTTACATTTTACAGTACTTGTGTCAATCATAGTAAGCAATTGTCTCACAGTTTTTTTGCAGAAAGCACTGTGACCTTTAGATGTGCTAAGCTGCCAAAGTGGGAAATTT
Source organism: Oplegnathus fasciatus (assembly GCA_003416845.1). Lineage (NCBI taxonomy): Eukaryota > Metazoa > Chordata > Actinopteri > Centrarchiformes > Oplegnathidae > Oplegnathus > Oplegnathus fasciatus. The sequence goes on from NTHP01000185.1 coordinate 205,350, forward strand.
AAATCCAGCTCCATTTCCACAAGCAGTGACCTGCCTGTGCTAACCTGCTGCATAGTGTTAGTTACTTTGCACCACTGCTTATAGCATCTCAGTAAGAATACTGGAGCTAAATCTAAAGTGGAACTGCAAAGTTGTCATACTGATACCCTATATAAACATATTTTCAACCTACATTATATCATGTCAGACTTTTTTTTCAATGACCTTCATTTTATAATGAATAAAGGCAGTGACTATCCACTCGCTTGAACTTTAAAAATGAGGAACTGGAAAATGTGGCTGCTTCTGCTACAGTGAGAGAGTCCCACATTAAATGTCTACATCACATGATCAGAAAAGGCACATTTCTTTGACAGGACTTTCCACATCAAATGTATTAATTTCAAAAAAATCTAATTTAAAAATACCACATTGTTAACAATGGATACATATTGTATCATTGTCCCGTGATTAAATATATAGAAAATAAAATGACAGTGAATTACTGAAGACATCAAAATCCTTACAGGACTAGATACATGCATTTTCAGTACATGCAGCCTAGGCAGTACTGTATGTCAATCAAATCCCTAAGCCTGACAGTCCTCCAGAGAGCTCAGACATACAATATAACTTTCATTATACTGGGCTTCTCAGTTTTATTGTACTTAAAACAGCACACTGAAACCGTTTTAGCGGAGAAATAAAATAGGCTTCATTATTATGGCAGAAAAATATATTTACAGTGAGTGCTCACTTGGCCCCCTTTCACCACTCCAATCTGGATTTCATATTAGCCAGGAGGAAATTGGATGGAATTCACAACATCACAGCAAGCTCATAAATGAAACAAAATCACATAATCTTAAATACCAATTTATCCACTTAACAAATGAAGCAGTGTATTGGTGGCTTATTGCTGTGTTGTGCTGGTGAATGACTCATTTTCACTGTGTGTTGCACTAGTAAGAATACACTGAGCACTGGCACATGACCTAAACCACACACTCAACACTTCAAAAGTATCTGGCAGAAATACTCTGGAGACATACAGTAGTCTATACAGCGCTGCCACACCAGACATGACCATTAAAATCTACAACAGAAAACATCTTATTCAAAAAGATGACCTGTTCTCATCTGTTAATTCCACGTGTTAATGTTGTGTGAAATAAGATTTTTTAATATTAGGTATGCTTAACTCAGACATGTGGCAATGCCTCAGGCTGGCAGTTTGTGGGGAAGAGGTTGCTCTATTTTCCTGTCTACATTAATATATTTTTTATGTTTATAACATTACTGAGAATATCAAATAATGCAATTTTTGGAGCAATTGGGATCATAAAAAATTAAATAACTCAAGTAAAGATGCCTTGGAATCCTTTTTTCTACACTTGTCTGAGGGAATAACTAGATAAGTATTAGGAAAAACTAAATGCTGAGAATTATAGATTGAAATAAATAAATAAATAAATAAATACATACTTGAAAAAAGGTTATGATGACCCTTCAAAACTCAAAGAATAATAACGAGACACTTGACAGTTTTGTGGTTTTGGCAGTATTGCAATAACCTCAATATTGTAAAAAATCCATAACGATTTACAAAAAATCACCAACAAGTGATCCAGCAAGCAAGTGGAGGACACACACAAGAGCCTGCATGCATGCATTGTCTTACACACACACACTCTCTCTCTCTCTCTCTCTCTCACACACACACACACACACACACACACACACACACACCCAGAGCAAAATATGCTGATGCTGTGTATTCGTGAACCATTACTGTATTCTCTACACTAAAAGCAATGCTGTAAAAACATGTACATGCATTTTATCATATACAGTTATTTTGTTATATGCTCTCTGGTATGTTTTCCTCTGTACAGACATATGCTGATAGAGAAAAGTTTTCTTTTCCTGCAAGTATTCCTTTTTGGAACTTTATGACAGGACTTTCTTATTATTCAAAGAAAAAATAAGCGACTACATTATTTCGCAACATTTAATCTTTTTCTCTCAACTACATAATATTTTGTGAAACTCGAACACGTCTAAATCAAATACAAATAAAACGAAGCACATTAAAAGGCAAATCATAAACGAAAAATAATTCAATTTTTTTTTAAGAAGCCTGAATTATATATAATAATAATTACTTACAATTACTGTCAACACACAAAAATAATTCTATGCAATTAATAATTTATTTCCACAGTGTCAGGTTTGCCATTTTTCGGTTCATGCCTAAAAAGTTTTGAGGTGTTGTCTGTTGGAATTTTTTGGTATCTTTACACAAAACATGTAGCACTTAGCAGTAACTAGTACATTCTATGGAAAATACGGATTTAAAATACAATTTCATTAAAAATCCAGAATGTCTCATTCAAGTTCAAGGCCAAAGTCAAGTTTAAGTTTGGGAACTTGTTGTTCTAGCTGGCCTGCAGTTTCCTTTAGCTCTGCTTTTGCAATACATTCATGAAACACTGGTACCCGTGTATATAAAATTTAACAACAAAAAAAAAAGATTGAAAATATATGAAATATATTGACTGATAAAATCTATTAAAAAGGGCACTTTCGACTGCTGTACAGGTTTAACAGAATTAACACTTCGAATACACCATTTCATCAAGCCTAAGAACACACACTCAAAGGACAAAAAGACAAGAATATATAAATATGTTCACTATTGTTAAACAAGTATTAATATTTGACATCCTGCACAAAGAAAATTCTTAAACTATACATACGAATATGTACGTTTGATTGTGTACTTGTATTTGCATGTGTGTGTGTGTGCGCGTGTGTGTGTGTGTGTGTCCCATTACTGGCTTTGCTGTATTTGCTGTGTAGCTGCAGTAAAGCTGAAGTTTGCTTCAGAGCACAGAATGCCTCATTGTGGGCTGTACCAGGCTGTTGGATTGGTCAGGTATACTTTTACAGAGAGAGAAAATACTGCAAACCCTCACCACCCTGCCATCTGCCTCTCAACATGCAACCTTCCCCTGGACCCCTGCCATCCACTGCCAAAAAGGCCTTAGGGGTGGAGTAGTGTGATACTCTGCCAGATCAAACCATGTGTCCACTGCTAGTTAAGCACAGCTTATATTCATATGAATGACCATAATCACCTATGTATGGAAAAGCTGAACCTGAATCTTGAATCACCTGAAAGCCTTGAGTACTATCAGGCTGGCTTTGCCCTTCAAGAAAGTCCCCTTTTATATAAACCCTGATAAGGAGACATTAGAAAACCAAAACGCTAAATAGACCAAAAATGGAAGATTTTCAAGAATAAACTGCTAATATGTCAGATTAAAAAAAAAAGATATTGGAAAGCAGTGATTACTATGTATTTGTTAAATCTTACAGGCAATACTACAAATTAAATGTTATGAATAGACCTGGGAATCGTAAGTTGCCATATAAACATCTCATTCGCTAATGCAACTTGAATTTTCCTTTAATTTGATTAAGTTAACTGCCAAGTACCAGACAAAGAGCCAAATGAGCAAGTAAATTAACGTTTTATCCACAGTAACTTATTTACAGTCAAATTCATAATTTCACAATCGTTTTTGTGTGGAATGGCTTTATGACTGCTGGAACAGGTTTATTGCTCATTCAGGTTTTGTTCTTTCTTCAAATGAAAACAAGGGCATGTTTTCATATGCTTCAATATAATTACAAAAGTATTTCGAGAGGAGTCTTTGATACACTTTCCACAAAATGTTACTATGCAAAACATAAATGTTGTGAAACCCCCGAGTTCAAAGATGTAAGGTACAGATCCACAAAATAATCAGGAAATGATGTGATCAACATTAAAATTAGGTGTATGTAGGCAAATACCTTGCAAATGGCAAAGTGATGGACTGTTTTATATTTATTCCCTATTCTGTCTCCTTAAATAAAATACAAGAGTGGCAAATATTACCCGCAAAACTTCAAATTCAAAGAAATGCATTATATTTTCATTGAAAATTAGCGGACTATCAAGCGTTTGAGAACATTAAACACATCAAAACGATCAGTACACCACGTACTTCTTTTTATACAGTACATACTAAGCCCCGACCACATCACTCATATGAAATACCTCCACAACCGTGGCCTTCCACTCATCCACTGATTACCTCGAAGTAGGATTATCCTGGCAGCAATCAAAGTGCTATTAATAACTTTTGTTTTTTCATTACTAAATTACAACTAGGTTTTGTAAAGGGCTGGGAAAAGTTATAGAAAAGCATTCTCAAAGTTAAAGGAATAGCTCTGTCGCTCTTATATGTGCTATTGTATAAGTTCCTAAACTACATGCATGTATGGTTTTATAATCAGACATATAAATGTGCACTCAGGTAAAAAGAAACTTTGTGTAAGAACCTCAAGTGCATAAAATGTTTATTTGTACAGAGTGCCTGCTAAACATTAAAAGCCTAGGATGTAAACACACGGATAAACTTCCAATCGAAACCACGCAAGCGTACACATGTTAAAACAGGTATTACTTACCAGTTTTTCAAAGCAAAGATGATGAATGTCTGGTCGGGATGCGGATTTCGCCAGCTCTTCCTGCTTTGATCCACATCTCTGTCAAGAAGAGGAGAAAGCCATACGCTCCCGTTTGGTGGTTCTTGCAGGACCCAGTGATTTCCCTCAGACTGTCCCCTTCACAGTCGTGCCTCAGCCCCAGCTCCAGCCTGAATCTCAATCTCAGCTCCAGGCTCACTCCCTCTTCCAGCCACAGTATGAGCCCCAAGCTCAGGGCTGCACGGCTCGCCTGCCATCGGCTGGGTCCAGGTCTGGTGAGGCCTGAAACAATAGGAGGCCATGAGGCTGTCTGCAAGGCTCCAGCTAAGCCCCTCTGCTAGTTAACAAGTCTTTGAATGAGGAATGTTAGCAAACAGACAAACAGCATGTCTGATGCATGCAAATAGCACAACCAGTCCAGTCACAGCCTTGGCTGGGCACATGAATAATTCAGCAGTCTATATGCTGCTCTCCCACATTACTCCCTCCCTCTCCCCGAATGAAATGCCTTCACTAGAATAAGTGTGGCAAAGTATTCAAACCTCTGCTTTACCAACGGCCTTGGCTGCAAAAATCAGTTTTAATACTTCATAAAAACATACAATAATAGCACAAAGTGGCCATGTAGAGACACGACATGCAGGGCCACTTCTGACATTCCGCCGCATCAATTTGAAATTTCGCAATTACTAATTTTTTTTCTCTTATTGCCTTTTAATGTCTTTTGTTTGCAGTTGGCACCTGTCCCAGAAAGAGCTCCGGCTCAGCACACCACTCATTCCCCTGTTAGGAGAGCGAGTCGGTGTGAAAGAGAGAGAACAAGGGAGAGCGAGACACAGAGACAGAGAGAGAGGACATGGGAAGGAAATAGAAGGAGAGACAGAGAGTAAAGACGAAGGAGGTGCGGTACTTCACGCCAGTCGCTGGCGTTGATGAAGGACATGTCTTTAAAACACAGATGTGTGCCACGCGCAGATACTGGTCACATTCTCTGCTTGTCATCCATAGTGGTCATCCAGACCACGAGCCCACCACAAGCAGGTTACCCGTCAGAAATGGCGCCCCGGCACTCCAGGTGGAACAAGGCCCATCACATGGCGAAACACCACCTTGACGAATTTCCATCCAAAAAGAGAGAAACTAAATAAATACTACAAGAAACCCATCAGCAGAGAAAAAAATAGGAAGACGCGGCACATTTTTAGAAACCAAAATACAGAAGAACGGAAGAAACAGCGCCAAAATCCAAAGTGATGCAAAAATCAATGCGCCAAAAGTGAGAAAAGGCCCCTAAAAGCAACTTGTTGCCAGGTTTTGCAGAGCTGCTGTGCAGCTAGTTGGAGGCAGAGGGTTAAAATCCAGCTAGTAGTGAGTGAAAAAAAAGCTCCGTCTATGGAAGGGCGGGCTGTGGGGAGGCCCTGACTGTAGAAATAGCAGCAGACTTTTTTTCTTTTTTTTTTTCCCCTCGCAGAGCTTAAGTCTCCCCCTTGCGTGTGGCTGGAGCAGAAAGAGGGGAGCAAGCGAAACAGAGAGAGAAAAAGAAGAGAGAGAGAGAGAGAGAGAGAGAGGAAGAGAGGAGGAGACAGCGAGCGCACAGTGAAGGGGAGAAATGCTCCGCTGATGATGAAATAGGAGGTGCGGCGGAGCGCGCGAACCAGTCACTTTTTCATCACATGTCCAACACGGCAAGGAACTGTATTTGCACTGGAGACGGGGGAGAAGGAGGGAGGGAGGAAGGGAGGGAGGGAGCATAAGATGGGTGGGAGACGGAGACACAGAAGGAAAGAGAGAGAGGGAGAGTGGGAGGGTGGAAAGCACTGAATGTGGGAGGGGTGGAGGAGGAAGAATGACACAGAAATCCACTCCTCCAGCAGTGCGCAGACGCAGTCCACACACTTACACGCCATACTGGGATACACTATACAGTACCTCAGCTACTATATCAACTGGTGAAAAGAAAGGCGAGGAAAAAGAGAATACACAGTCATTCAGAATGGACTGCCCTGCTGAAGGAACCTTGAAATATGCAACGCTTTTGAGAGCTGGTTGAATTATTAACTTTATTTCTTACTGTAGTGGGGCTCTTGTCGCTGCAACAGTCTTGGGAGCACACTCTGAAAGGAGCACACACTCTCTGAGTGCATTAACTCTTTAGCATGCCACAGTGACTAGCGTGAATGCACAGAATAGACCAGACACACACACACACAGACACACACACACACACACACACACACACAGGAAAAAGATAAGCTTCCACAGTGTTTATTTCAGTAACATGTGGCAAAGAACGCACGGCTAGGACCCTCCTCCTTTCCCCGGCTCTGTCACAAAGCGAGCTGAGCGCTGCAGCTGAACCCTTGCAGCTATTTTGGCACAAAGTCAAAAGGCTGATAAGCATTTTTGGGTGAGACTTCACTGCTTTTCCTCGAGGAAAAACAGCTGCCACCCGGTAAAGCGCATTCAACAGTTCAGAGAAAATTTC
>NTHP01000185.1:212368-290650 GCA_003416845.1 Oplegnathus fasciatus
CACCCCCAAGAGATGCTGATCCGTCCTGTTTAAAATAGAGGAGGGATGAAAACGAAAATAAGATGGTATAAAAAATGTGTCCTAACTGAATCCATGCACTGATTTACATGTGGAGTAAGCGAGCCAGAGAGTTTACCAGAGGGAGAGACCTAAACAGCATGGCTGTTTCCACCATCTTAGATTGTATTGATTATTCTTTGCTGTAACGTCTGCCTCTCTCGCACACGCTAGCTCTCTTTCTCTCCCTTTCTGTCCCTCCCTCCCTCTTTCTGCCTCTGTTCTGCCACCTTCTCTACTCGGCGATCAGCATTTGGCTTTTTCCATTTGTAGCAGATTACTGTAACGCTATTGTACAACAACTTCCTGCCTCTTTTGGCTCTGGTTCTAAAAACTGCAAAGGCAGAGCTCGTGGCTTCAACTTTTTCCCCTCGGCCTTGAACTACAGGAGCTCTATAAGGAAAGAAAAGGAGGAAGGAGATATGTAAAGTGTGTCTGTTACTGAGGAACTATTTTGTTTGCATTTCTGCTTTATAAACTGCTGAGAATTAAAGAGGGCAAGAGGGGACTACATGCCTAGCAGAGACAATGAGAGAAAAAAAGGTGGGGGTTAAACTTTTCTTACTTTTACTCTGTGAAAACTTTCTGTTGGTTTTGGAGGGCACTGCGTTATTAGTGTAGTTCAAGCTCACGCAGATTTGTCAAACATGGCTGCTACTGCTTCAGGCTGCACAGTTTGTGAGGGCTGCTTTCATACCACGGCCACCACCCCGTTCCTCGCCGGCTCTCTTCCTCACTACAGCAGCACAGAGACTGGATTCTCCACAAAAACTATTCTCCCCTCTGCACCTCTCTTTGCTCCACAGGTTTCAATAAAAACACAGGTGGCCAAACAGACAACGTGCAGACAGTCAGAGGAAAACGCTAGCGTTATTTACACAATTTATTTGTTCTCTGTTCTCCTTCCCTAGATGAGATATGAGCTCAGTTCATGCGTCTACACTGGCATGAGCTATAGAATCCTATTAGAAGTAGAAGAAGGAGTGCAGCTGTACGTCACATCTCGCCATGCGTTTTAACCAATTGAGAAACCCATGACTTCATTATGGCTTCAATGTATAAAGCTGTAATGTGTATATATTAAGAGACCTTATTTGGGAATAATGTGGATCATAAAACAGAATATGTGAGAGGTCCAAGCATTAAACGTAGGATTTTAGAGAGGCACTTTCTGTATTTATGCTTAGTGTGCGTACTGCACTTTGCCTGGCATAAAGTTCATTTGAGGATATGGTTTTGATTCTGGGTCGCCTGCCAGCTCTAACCACTGTGCTCCTCAGCATTGTTCCTCTGTTGTGTTTCCCAATAATTGATCACGTTTTAATTTTACAGTCATAATTTGTAATATTTTAGCAATTAATACAGTCTTTTTAAAGTAATTATATAAATCTAACCTTTTCAGATAAATGCATTGTTAAAGGTGCAAACCTTCTTTTTACTACAACTAATATTTTTTTCTGATTAAATTATCAAATTTTTTAGAATCTTCACAATGACACAAAATTGTAACCACATTTATACACTTTGAGGAAATAAGAACAGGAAAGCAACAGCTTTTCATGTGGAGTACATGGCTGCAACATCTGTGTGATACAGAATCAATCAGACCAATTGATAAAACGATGTGAAACAAAATGGCGGACTGCGCCATGTTAGGGACTCTGCACGACATCATTTGACTGTAATTTTTAGAAAAAAAACCCTTTAAACTACAAATCTTTTTGTTGGTTTTGTAAAAAGCATCAGATGACTATTGAAATTCGTCATATTAACATTTCTTCTAGCTTATAAAAAGCACATTAAGTATACTACACAGTGGAATAAATATGATATATTCATGTGATATATATAATATATGAAAAGATATTAATTGAATAGCAATATAAATGCTGTGAAGATGTATCCCACTTCTGTAAAATAATAATTAGATTTATTATCACAAAATTACCATATGAATATCAGGGCCTTGAAAAAACTTTTCAGTCTCACACTGATTAAGCTCTTAGCCTCGTATTGTATGAATGCCGTAGTCTGCTGCAGTCACACACTAAACTCACATTTAAGTGTCAGTCATGGGCAAACACTCTGTATTACAAAAAGTTCAGCTAAGGGGACACGACAAGGACGGATTTCATAGACACTCTTTTTCTATAGCTTTCTCTCTAGAGCTACAGGAAACAGTGAGAAGAGCTGGAGGAATATGAAATTGCAGTGGGCAGGGGATCTGCAAAGACAAACAATATTTGCACTTAGTCATTTGCAAACATCAAGGAAGGCATTAGGAGGTTGGGGCGGGGGGGAGGGGGGGTGAGAGAGGGGCGGTTCTGTGCTTGGTCAGCAACCAACACTACATCAACATACTAGACATGATATGTAGCACATAAAAACACATATATATTCTAATGGACTTATTCAAGGGGATAAAAGCTAACCACAAAAGTATCCCTACACTACGAGGGAAGACCTTACACTCTCCAGGAGCAGGAGCAGAGTCTATGAGGTGGTCTTGCTTAAGCCCCGCACGTGTCTAAACAACTTCTCTATTACACCCGAGACCTTTGAGGGCACTCCCCATCGAGCGGGGAACAAAGGCCATGACCCCTAGGTCAAAAGCGTTACACGGTAGGCCAAGCGGGCCCATTGAATGCTCCACTGCTGTTTGCTTTAAGAAGGTAAAGATTACTAACACATTAACTAACGCCGATTAGGGGGTTATCCCTCATGGGACTGAGGTCCCAGGGCAGCACATCACGTCTTATTAACACAACCTGGCCTTTGACCCCACCAGCCACCTCAGGCAGCCGACTGTGACCACCACTTTCTGCTCTCTGTGTGACACACACACACAGACAGACAAGAGTATCACAGCAAGGTGCAGCACAGCTAAAAAAAATATTGTTGCCTGGACAAACATGAACAAATGACACAATATCATCACTGCACAGTATTTGCACTCACTGCTCAGAAATGAAGGACGTTTAGCCTGCATCAGCAGGCTGTGCATCATCTGTGTATCTGAAAATAAACGGAGTAATATTTCCAAGTATAACTTCCTAATTAAACATGATCAATGACTGAAATAAAATATTTTCAAGGCCTCTGACTTAATAGCACGTGTTCTATCGAAGTTCATAAAATGGGAGCATGTGCAATAAAGTTCTCGTCACAAAATGGTGGACACAAGACATGCGCAGTATTGATGTTCCAGATGATCATAAGATGAGAGGCAAGAAAGGGGCAATTTCTTCACCAACTCTTTCTGCCATGCTATTCAAACATTAGCTTTGCACCAGCAGAGAGGTAAAAGTAAAATGTTGTGTTAAGCTTACTTAACCCTGTGTGTCCAGAAAGAACGAGCCAATAATACCTTACAATGAGACATAATTCACGCTCACCATCTTCGAAATTGCTGCTTGTGATCAAATCATTTGCAGTTGGCTCTCCTAAAATAAAATAGCATGGGAATATCAATTTAATTGAACCAGAAGAAAATAAAATTTTTCCTCAAGTATTTTCCCAAAGGTTGTGCAAGGAAAGTACAAATTACACAACTGTTTTCCCAAAAGTCGTCTTCACACGTAAACTTATAGACATTACAACTGAGCACTTATTTGTAATTTCTAAATAAAAACAATTTAATAGTTGAATGCATTATGGACATTTGAAAACAAATGTTTTTTTATTTTATAAAATATTTCATTTTGAATTTGCTATTGGGTTAAAAAGCCGACACGAAACTGCTGTCTGTTTGCTTTCTGGTGCTGCCCTCATATATAATTAAAAAAACAGATTAAAGCCAATGCTATAATAATTTATTATGAGTATATAATGGGAAAAATGCAATAATGTGAAATATTTTAATTTAATTAATAACTGTAAAATACATGGCTCTTTTTTCCTTTATGTTAGCTTCATTGTAAGGTGTAAAAGGAAATTTATTATTAAAAGGACACTAATTTTGTTTTGGCAAATATTTAATAATGTATCAAATGTATGGGTTTAATGTATAAAACCCATAAATTTTTTATTATCTTAATTATTTTTGTTTCTACAAAAAAAAAATCATAATTACACCGTAGCACATATACAACATGTACTCTCCCAGAAACATTTTAGTCTATTAAAGCTATATTTTTTCTGTTCCCTGGGCAGAGATAAACACTGGAATTGTGGAACATTGTGCTTCATAATTTACTTTAAAAAGTTTGCTGCCATGTGAATACTAAAGAAAACAGAATTCAGCCACAGCAAACTATATAAACACATGTTGTGTAAATTAAATTACATGTAATTTACATGTTTGCATCTGTAATATAACCATTAGCGTTCTCAGTTGGATTTAAATTAATACAGTTTGTTATGATGATTATAAATCTAATAATTTGAAGGCAATACTTCTTTCCCCCCTCAAGGAATATATTTGATCACTTGGTGGCACATTTTAAAACATGGCATATTTCAAAATCACTTCGTTGCTTGCAAATGCATGAAATATTGCATTAGTTTAGTTTTATTTTATTGGAATTTAGTTCAATTGACTTTGCCTAAAATGTTTTTCAAAGTGTCGTGCTATATTCTTCTAATCTCAAAGCGCAAACCAGAGCATTGTTTTTTACATGTGCTAGTTGGCTTTTGATCTACTGCCTTCATATTTAACAAATACAAAATCAGAAGAAATCTTAAGTCATGGTATGAGCTGTGTATTGAATAATTTTAAACACATATTCTAAAGAAACTACATACGTAGAAAGGTCATGCACACTGGATCGATTCATCTTACCAGGAAAATAGATATAAAGACTTTTTAAAGCAGAAATTAACTCACCTTGCTGTTTCTCACAGGATTCTGAAAGAAGAAGAGGAGGAAAAGAGACACGGAGAGAAAAAGAGCAAGGGAGAGTTTCTCCTGGGAACAAGCTGGAAATTATGGACCTATTCGATATCAGACCTCAGAGTGCACAACCTATCCAAAGAGGGACGCGCCCTAACTGTAACTAACAACTACTTCTGGCAGCCCTTCAACAGCCAAACATATTGTCCTGGATCAGGCCAGCTTTCGTATGGCAGCATCGAACTAGGGCAGCTTAGGCAAGAAATCCACATCCAACTACAGTATCAATGATGGTATTAAAATGTTGATAACAATGTAATAAAAGTAAATGAAAGTGTTTTTATGAGATATAGATTGAGCTGTAAACTATGATTTCCTTCCTTTCCTTCCTCATCAAACTTTGAGCATGTTAAGGTGATACAGACAACCAGCTGAGACAAAAAGGTGAACAATCCTGACAGTCAGTGCAGGTCTTTTTCTTTTTTTTAATTAAATGTATTTTAATTAATTATGTATAACATAAATGTATACACATGCTTTTTTTAATCCTGTGATATTACAAGACCAAAATCAAACCCTGATACAACATAATATACTGATTTAACCTTACTGCCAAAGTCTGAAGATCTAAGAACTATATTATAGATATGGAAGTAAGCACAAAAATGTTATACATTAATATGAGATTAATTATAATGTAGAATCATTTGATGTTAAAAGATACTGAAATTCTCTTAATATTAATGAAAGAACTCCTTTAAATATAGTTACTATTTACTAATTGTAATAGCCATGTTATTATGGTCATGAAGAGAGATATTTCAATGGAGCAAAAGCCATGTATAATTTCAGCAACATAGATAATGGGTAGTGGTTTTACCTAAACTGCCAGTAAAAATATTTATCTCAGGCACTATGTTAACTGAGGTACCGGGACAAATGATAAAAAGTCAATGACGCATAATGATAAAAAAGGAAATTCTCATTTTCTGTCCACTTGACTAGCCTGTGCTGGGATTCTACATACCTGAACTCTCCCTTTGCAGTTTTCCCCTGAGGGCTGCTAATACCTACTTTAAACAGCCTTGGCCATTTTGTTTTATTCTCCCTCAACACTAAGCCAGGAGTGCACAGGCCTGGCATTTTAGGGGCCACGTCACAGCGCCTGTGTCTGCGCCGCAGGGCTGCAAGGGAGTCCACAGCCGAGCCATACTCAGCGGTTCACTGCCTCAACAAACACTTTATGCGTGCTGTTTTGTCGTCTTATACGCTCTCTCTAGCATCTTTGCTCTACTGAGAACAGCAAAACATGCACCTAATACGCTTTATCCATTTCATAAACATGCTCTCCTCCTGCTGCCTTCTCCAACACAGAGCCACTGCGCCTTCAGCCCCTGAATCACTTCACAGCATGTTCTTTCTTCTGATGATTATAAAGTTAGCTCAGTCACAAAATAGTTAGATAGATGGTCATTCAATTCACCAACGCCATTTAATGAGCTTGATAACTGTTTCTAACTTTCTGTACAGTAAAAATCTGTGGCATCCTTTAAAAGACGACACGGTACTGATATTGATTTGAAACGGACATAAAAACACTGACTGTAATGTGCATACTGTTATTAGCAGAAGGATATTTATCTATGTGGGAGAAAAGCAGCTTTCATAGGAGCTGCATAAACAGAGGTTTCAATACGCAGTGGGCTATTTCTGCAAATTTGGTTAAAAAATTTAAATTCCAGGAAAATATTATTTTCAAGATGAGCAAAAGACAAGCTTCTAATTTACATTTTTTTTTATTTTATAATATTTATTACTTCTATGCTGTCTTTTGCTTTGTGTGGTTGTCCATATTTTAGAGTATGTAGGCATTGAAAGTAATGGTCATCTGAGGACATATTGTAAAGAGACTTTACCGTAAATATGACCCTTCATGGTACACTACATACTGGTTGTTACCTACTTTTTGCGATAATAACTGGCAAGTGTCTTTAAGTGGACAAATTAGTTTGTACAAATACAGTGACTTGCTCTATTACTCTGTATTATGTTTGTGCCCATCAGAGGAGCAAGTATAGAGCTTGGTTCTCAGGATATGCACATTGTACAAAGGGGTTGTTACTGTAAATCTGAATCTTCAGGGTACACATACATTTTTTATGTATTATTTCCGTGTGTTGACAACTGGTTGTTCTGTGTGCTTCATATAGAGTTTTTTCTCTAAAGTGAAGTTGCTTGGTCCTACAGGTTATACTAGATACACCAGGCTACCGGGTACAGAAAATGAATATGCAGTTAAAATGATCTAAATATTTTAATTTGTCTGTTCTCTTTGTTATGTAAATGTGCAATAACTTTTTGCCTGTAAATGTTTCAGGTTGTCTGTTTTTCATATAAAGCCATTTGAGTTGCATTTCATGTGAAGTGTGTGATAAAAAATAATGTTTATTATTATTATTAGTATTATCATTATCATAATCATCATTTCTCATGTTATTATAATAAGTTTGTGGGAACAAGCAGCTTTGTCCCTCATGACTATGGCCGCAGACTCATAAAAGAGCTTACAGGGTAAACATTACAGTTTATTGGTGCTAAATTATTACTTTCTACGATTCAGAGTCCCTGTGTGTTAATGATATGCACTATGTATGCTAAACTACACTGACTAGGTGGTGTGTAATAATTCTCTGTTCTGCCCATCATCATCATCATCATCAGGATAAAGGTGTGGACAGCACGCGGGAAACTGTGATATGACAACCCCTGACCTCTCACACCAGCTTAGAGAGGCAGAGGGTCATGCAGAGGACATGGCGGTGGAGGGAGAAGTCAATCTTATCCCTCCGTTCCGCCACAGGCCTGTGTGCAGCGACAGCAAGATGAGCTAGAGGGCTTTCCAAAATCCACACTCGTTTGGCTGGGAGCAAGGCATCAGGGCCGTGTGTATTTCAAAGGAAACGCTGAGGAAAGCGTTTTTTGTGGCAGCACCCATGCACTTGACAGTGTGTATTAGCCTGCCTCTGTGTCTTTGCTCCGTCCCCACCCTGACTCAATATCCCTCAACACCAATATCTGTCATCTTTAGTAGCCAAAATGGCATGCAGTCTCACAAAGATGGAGAATTCTACCTTGTCTCATCTCGATATGGTTCTCACGTGTTCGGACAATCTTTTTGTCATTATCTCTACACAGTGTAAATACCTCCAGCTCTGATAAGCAGCGTAGGGCCAGGGGGTTAAAAGGCAGGAGGCACCGAAATGAGAGGGAGAGAAAAGCATCAGCTCTCGGACTGCTGTCAATTGAGCCTGTGCCTCTGTAATGGGGGGGGCGATAACCTGGCACAGAACCAACCACTAATGCCCCTTAAATGTCAGAGACTGCAGAAAGGAAGGGAGACAGCAAAAATGAGAACACATTCATATTTCAGTATGGCAGATGCTATAATGCATTGATGCCTCACACTGAGTGCCCACAAGGACACCAGGAGAGAGAAACAGAGAAGGCAGACATGTAAAACGGGAAATGCAAAAGAGAAAAAAGGACTTTGCAGCAGTGATGGAACTAGCCCCATCTGATGGTTGTCTCTATTCGACAAAGTTCAGAGTGGATCTATCTCACTCACTCTCTCTCTCCGCAGATGAAAATCTGGCGGGGTGGGGGTCGGGGGACGGGGTTGAGTCTGGTGTTGGGGGTGGGGTTGGATTGCTGGAGAGAGTGATCTTTTTTTCCAGCGGGGTGAAAGGCGGACGGTCATGTGTGCAGAGCTCATGACAAAAGGCCCTTTTATGTGCAGCGTATGCAGATAGAGGAGGCTCCTTTGTGCACAGATGGAGATCCCATGCCTGAGTCTGCCTGCGGCAGAGAGGGAAGGGAGGGAGGAGAGGGGAGAAGAGTGTTGGTGAAGGGAAGGGAGGGGAGGGAGGGGTGTCTCTGGCACTGAGTGCCATCACTGTGTCTGGTGGGGGGAGGGGGCACGGAAAAGGAGAACCAAGCCGTCCTGGTCCTGCCAGGTTCATACATTAGGGAGGAGGGGCCACAAGGCTTGCTAAGAGGATACCGAGACTGGTAACCCCATAGTGGGATCACAGAAGGAGACCCACCTACTGTCTAACAAGTGGACCAGGGTGAAATATTATTTGCAAATAATCTCTAGTGTTTGTTTTAACCAGCTTGGGAATGCTTGATTTGCCACATAGAGTGCCAGACAGTTACAGGAAAGCATGTAAAACTCATCTGATACTACCTAAGGATTATTGGGTTAGAAAAGCTTAACCTACTTCTGAATGCCACATCACATGCACCTAACAGGTTAAACAATCAGACATCAGCATCATTAGCATTTTACTTTTGACCAGCTAAAAAGGGGCCAACCTATCATGTTTGTCAATTTACTCGCTCGTAGATGACTCTGCCACTGTCTGCTGCTCTATTATCTCTGTGCTGTTGCTTTGACCCTCGTACAGTCTCTGTTATGCCTGTAATCTATCAATCGCTGGATAAGACTGTCAGCTAAATGTTGAGTGTCCATCCTATCCTGGTGCCACGAGGTGACTCCCACTGACATCCCGTCTGCTAAGGAGACGTCACATCCTTTAAGCGGCCTCCTCCCACTGACCAGGACATCTTAACACCACAGCCAGAAAGATTCCTATCCTGCCAGAGCACCAAGCGATATGGCCCTTTTCACCAGTGGACAGATGGACAACACCCCCCACTCTGACAGTCACGTTAACCCCTTCACATAAGGCTGAAGCTGCTGATACACTTGCACTGAGCTGAGAGTTGTTAACATTCAAATGGAAGAAAATGGAAGACATTAGAAGTGCAGAGTTTGCTTACAGAGATCTGTCTGGGGATGAATTAACTAGCATGCTTGATAGCTAATGAGTTAATGTTAGCTGGCTAGTGAACTCATTATCTCGCTATTGTAAGCTTGCTAGCAAGAAAGGGGGCATGAACAGATTTACCCACCATAATACAATTTTGTTGCCTTCAAATGAACCTCATGAGTTTGTGGTTTTTGACATTGGTGATCAAGAACAAGGTTATTAAGGTTAAACCTATGAGATCACAGCTGACAGACAGCTGAAAACAAAAATAATTGCCACAAGTCGTTACCTTGTTCTTGTTTCAAAAGTCATAAATGACGTGATGTTTGTGTATTCCCATGCCAGGTCAAGAAACACAAATAGAAGGACAAATGATGTACAAACTGCAGCAATTAAAAAANAAAAAAAAAAAGTCAGTATGAGCTTCGGCCCTGAAATTAACTTTTTGGGATCCCCAGCCAAATTGGCAACTAGATTTTAGAGACTCAGTATTTCCACTATCCAAAACAGTTTTCTTGACATACACCTGATCATGAGCCATTGCATCCATTTAAAAATAGTGTAAGTAAATGAGTTGAAACAATAAGTCTTTTAACAGTGCATTTCTTCAAACTGCAACGCAACTGCACAGATATACAGTAAACACATTTACGTTCAAAATAAAGAGATTTTTTTAGATTCGTACCACACTGTGTGTGCAGTGTTATTTTAGCATAGTGGAGAAAATCAGAACTGCAGTTCATGTGGAGCTTTTGGAGCCAAAAATACTTTTAGCCAAACACATTCCCTATAAAGAAATTTAAACTATAAAGAAAACTCCCTGAAGAGCACAAAAATTCAAAAGCAACTCTTAATATAATTTTCATATTATCATATTTTAAACGATACATCCATTGTATATTTCAAAGCCACCAACAGCCATATTGAGACATTTTTCTCTTTGTCATTAACCCTTTTCAGTGTTTGCTCAGTGTTTAATATAACCTGGGACAACCTGGCAGTAACTACGCTATTTTATTCACAAGTGACTCACAAACATTTGGCATTTCCTCATCTCCCTTCCTCTTCTTGTTGCCCCAGACAAACATCCCTGCATAATTTACTTGGCTCACTGTCTAACCTTCAGACAGACTGAAGTTTAGAATTTGATTAAGCACATTTGATTCAAACCTACATTTGGCAGATTAGCAGGTGTAAATTTCAGGCCCAGAGTGGGTCACAAATCTTGAATTCTGATCTATTAGTCTCCATGTATTAAGTCCACAACAGTGGGCCTGTTTTAAAAGGATTGTGGTGATTGTAATTAGCTACCATTAAGCTACTAACAACAGTCAGACCTCTCGCTAACCTAATATAAGATTTTGTTTGTCCTCTAGCTGACTAATGCTAAATATTAGAATTTGATGCCATTGTTGATAATGGTATGTTTATTATGCCTGTTAGCAAAAAAAAAAATACAAGTTATAGCTAGCCTCTTTAACATTAAGGAATATTCTAAACATTAAAATTAAATTAAATGACTCCTGCTAATGTAAAAAGGTTGCTAATATGCTAGCTTATCCCACAGAAAATGAATCCTAACGCCCCACTTTGCAGTTGCCAAAACAGTCAAAACCATAGCAATGCCTTAACAATGACTTTGCATAAAACCAAAAGGAGCTAAGGCAAGCTGTACTGTAATGCTGTGTGCTAACATTACCTGCCCCATAGATACAGAAACGTAGATACCATGTTTGCGATTTGACGTGCGTCTGTGCGGTCGCCATATTGGAGCGGTCAAGATCCGCTAGAATGTGTATTGAGAGATGCAGACTTTACTACAAAATGGACTGTAACTAGCTTAATTCCGAAATGATTTTCATGAAATTTGTTTTGTTACGAACGTGAGAAATTGAACATGATACTGGTTACTTGTTGGAGTTAAATTCAGTTACTGGGGTTGGGTTATATTATTTATATTATATTATAGCCTAGTATTGTATTGTATTGTAGTATTATATTATTATACTATAATATTATATTGTATGTGTCAGAGTCTAAAGTGAAGTAGTGAAGATGAAAATAAAATATTTGAGATTTACAATATTTGTGACATTGCGTAATGGCAACTGTCCAGCCTGCAGAAGTGGAGTTATCATATGTGTCTCGGTGTGTACGGATGAACTGACTGGATGTTCTTCTCTCAACTTGAGTCTTGGGGAAAAAAATGAAAATATCTACGTTTCTATATCTATGACCTGCCCAGCGGGAATTGTGACATGGCAGAAAGTAAATGAATATGCTCGGTGAAGAAAGTCATATCTTTAGCAAACCAAAGAGAAAAGATATTCTTCCCATGAGATGGAAGCATTAGCTAACCCGTTAAACACGACATGCTAGCCATAACAACATAACACTGTAAGCTAAATTCTCATTGCTGGGAGTTTGTTTTGATGTCTTTTTGCCCCCTGGTGGTCAAAAATCAGTTAATGCAGCATTGAAAGCTCAGTTCAAAACATGACAGTTAAAGTCTTATTCAGCAAGTTTTACAAGTATTTGTTTTTCATTGTGTTTCTCGCTTAATTTTTATAGTACACTACTTAATAGTATACCAGTAATTCATGTAGTAAAATGTCTGGAAATAGCCAGATTGTCAAGTCTGAACTATTATGTAGAGTTGAGATTAACTCAGATTTTAACTTCACTACCTGAGACTGGACTTGGATGTGCATTTATGACTCACGAACATCTCTACTCTCATGAACGTCTCTCTCTCTCTCTCTCTCTCTCTCTCTCTCTCTCTCTCTCTCTCTCTCTCACTTCGACACACACTCACTCAAGCACACACAAGCAAGCAAACCTGATGGCGAGTCCAACAAGGTAGGCTTAGGCTAATTAAAGTGATTAGGTGTTTTTGTCTGAGTACTGTCTTGGTTTGCTGGCTCTGGCGTAACCCATGCCCGGCCCGCCTGCAGTCCGGCTGCCAGGAGGCCAGGAATGAAAGGCTGGCATTTACCGTCTCTCCTCTATCTGATCCCCTGTTGCTACCCTAGATGCCAACAAAGGTATTTCTGCCCCTAATCAACAGAGGGAGAGGGAGAGAGATATGGAAGCATGCTTGTCTGTGATAGAAAGTAAGGCAATAGGGCTTAAATTCACAACAGTATAAAGTATTAGGACTACTTTTCTAATATTAAATTGCATCCTTTTGAGCCAAATCAGTGCTTTAAAATCTTTTATTAAACTATCTTCTATATTTAATATTCAAGTGAAATCAATATATGATCATATCTTCTCCTGGATCTACTTGATCAGACTATTTCTCACAGAAAGCAGATAGGTGGTCCTAATATATTGCACTTCAGTGAATCAAGACTGGCACACGATAGGGAAATTTAGAATATAATAGAGTCAGACACTGGGTGAAACAAACAAAGACGAGAGGATGATGAAGATGGCGATGAAGAGGAAAACTCTCTTTGGCATGTTCGATATCCGCCTGTCTCAATTGACCTGTAAAATCTTCGAGACTGGAACAAATGCAAATAGCGCTGACTTGCTCGCACCAAAAAATCCTGAAGCCTTTTCAAATGAACTCACTCTCACAATGGTGGGGTGCCCAGAGCAGGGTGAATATACAGTCTGGGCTCTGAATGGCACAATGTGTGAGAGCCAAACAGGGAGCTGTGAAGTGAAGGCTCAGGACCCTCCAGGCTGCCTGCCACTGTAGAGCTGAACCCCGGCTGCCTCCACAGCACAAAGCTGACCACCACTAGGCTATGACAGATCTCTGCTCGGCACAGTCTGGCTAACACTTTCGGAACTTAAACAATTCACTGTAAACTGTACCAAGATCTGCTTAGTTCATCTTTAAAACTATAAAGGTTTAGTTGCCACCCCCTTGCACGTTTGTTCTGTTGCTGGTTACATAGCAAATCTGACAGTTGAGAGGTGAGAGGTTTGATTCCTGCAAAAGCGAATGTCAATCATCAGCCATGCAACCTGTTGATGTGCCCTTGAGCAAGACATTGAAGCTCCTTTCTGCTTTCTTATTTCTAGATGTACTAAATGAAAACAGGAAATGCTGCAAAAAGTCTAATTCCTTTCTCTATTTCATCACTGCACAGTGCACCTGTCACCATTGTGCTGCACAGTTTTCTGTTTTTGTTTTTTTTGGGGGGGGTCTGGTCACATAATCTTGAAAATAATTATAGCTCCAATAAAACACTATTGGTATTTTATAAGCATTCGTTGTTATTTAACAACGAAGTTACACTACTTCAGCCTTTATGCTTCCCCAACTCAAATTCTCTAAATCTAAAACCTAAAAAAAAAAGTAAATTGGTATTAGTATTTTTTGATAATCACAGCTGCGAACTTATCTAACGTAACACTCTTCCTAAGCTCTCTTGTTTCTCTCTGGTTATTTTGAATATTAATGTTAAATCCCATTTACATTTAAAAAACACTGTACTTGATACTGCAGGAGTAAGACACTTAATAAAATAAGTCCACACCAGCTTTTTAAATTCTAAATCTGGCTATAACTTAATTTTGTTGATGTACAGTATGTTTAAATGGCACTTCACCATACAGCCCCATTTCCATGTCCATGACTGAGGAATGTTTTGGTAATATCTCTTTAAGAGAAGGCTGAGCCTACAGCTGTGAGAGCTCTCTGCTTTGCTGCTCCTCTTATTTCTACTTTCAAACTTCATTTTCAGCCCTTGCAAAGATTTTTAGAGCCGCTCTCTGGACGTTGGCAGGCACTTTCACCAGCAGCCAAACTTCCCAGCATGCCTTGTGGTGGGGCCGGCTTTGTTCACAAAGTTAACTGTGAAGCTGCTCAGCCCGACACGAGATACAGACCCTGCTTCACTCTCACCAGGTTTACATGAGATACATAATACATGTCAGAGAAATGAAGTTTTCACATCCTTACTGTATTTACAGCTCTTAATTTTGCACTGTCTTCCATTTGATCAATATTGAATATTCTTTCAAGAATTTCTTGTGACTGTAATTTGAAAGCTGTGGTTGAAAAAACTCCACTAACTTCCAAACAGTGGTTATAACTGACATATTATGATGTTTTACATCACATTTCTTCTTTCATCTTCTCTCCAAATACTTGAATTAAACCACTGGAATTAAAAGACTCGTCTTCAATCGCACTGCCCTCAGTACACTTTCTGTAACAGATGCATCATCAAAGCTACTTAATTGCCCAAAATGGGACCTATTTTCTATGATGCACAACTAAATTACATTTAATCCTAACACCATGAAAACAGTTCCAACTCTTTGCTCCAAAGTGGATATTACATCTCCACTGGATGACATGCATGGGACAGTACAGGCTGCCTGCAGCATCTGGTGGACACCTGTAAGACTGCAAGTCACTGGAGTGAATAAGAGAGGCCTTTGTGATTCTGCTAAGTCACCAACGATCTGGGCCAGAGTATACTGACCCTCAGTGCTCCAGCCAGTTTCAAAGCCTTCAGCACGGCAGCCATGTGGGGTATTTAACCTGAGCGTTCGATCACAAAATCAAAGGCGAACATAACGACGAACAGTCTGCGAATGGCAATAAAAATATCAACACCAATCGGGTCAGCAAGACAAGACCAGGTTCTTGGGGTGGACAGCAAATCAAGTTCTGCCCACATTTTCAGTTGTTTCCAAGGTCACTGACACACAAAGAACAAGCCAGAATGACATGTGCACTTGATTTTTAAACTTTCCCAAGTAGTTACAGTGCGATCTGAAACTTCTTGGAATGAAGTATAAAGAGAGAGAGGCCCAGAACTGCTTCTGTATGTTACTCAGGTCTTAAAAACGTCCCCTCAGTCAACCATCTCTCTCAAAGTTAGAAATATGTTACACAGCAGATTCGTAATGTAGAACACATATAAACAGTGGACACAATTAAATGAACATCTGTGAAATATAGCGCAATCAAATTGAATATCTATGTCTAATATAAATTTTACTGTTGTGAAACACAATGTTATATTATCCTTATAACAGTATGACTCTGTTATTTTGTCCACAGTGTGGACAATGAGTAATCATCATCTCATCAAATCATCTAACACACCACTAAGTCACCACAGAGATTAAACAAACGACTCTCTGACACACTCAACAAAAATGTACATCGTACGTTTCAAAAACTGGTGTGTATTGCATGACTATTATATTTTACAGATGTTCCTGGTTATTGTGTTCACCTTGTGTATATATAAAAATACTCACAGTGATCATTTCAGGGCCTTTGTTTTGTCTTCATTCATTGATCTGTCGGGTAATAGAAAGAATAAAACATTGTCAGTATGAGTGGAAAAATTAAAAAAATTGGCCTGGTGACAAAATCTTTAGCACTCAAAGACAAAGAAAATGGTTCAACATGTGTTTTAACTTCAGACCTGTATCCAGTGTGCACCTTTAGCTTTTTCATTTATGAGAGCTAATCACTACAAGTGAACCAGATCACAAAGGGACAGTCACTGACACCAGAGCAATTACGCTGTACAGGTCTAATCCCTTACACAGCACTTAGGACAGTTTTAAAGGCCACCAGGGCACACTGCGGAGCTCCCTTAACTGTTAGGGTGCAGTTT
This sequence comes from Oplegnathus fasciatus, assembly GCA_003416845.1. Classification (NCBI taxonomy): domain Eukaryota; kingdom Metazoa; phylum Chordata; class Actinopteri; order Centrarchiformes; family Oplegnathidae; genus Oplegnathus; species Oplegnathus fasciatus. The sequence goes on from NTHP01000185.1 coordinate 228,691, forward strand.
GGTCCATTTTACAGCCACCGGGGCACAGGCCTGATTGTTAAGACCAGGGAAAGTAATCCCTGGAGTCAGGCCACTAAACCTGCTCTGTCCCTGTAACCATGGCAGCAGACAGGTAGTGTCTGGGTCACAGGGCAAACATGGCTGGGCTTCAGCACTGGCGGCCGGTTAATAAAAAACTAGCCTGGTGTGAACGCACACACATACAGGCAAACGCACGTGTGCCTTCACATAAATCCAAATGTGAATGTACATGCATGCGCGTAAACACATACAAGCTTACAAACACACACACAGACACACACACACAGGTTCAGGTGAAAGTTGGCAGCTGACCTGAGAACTGATACAACCACAGAGCGGTACTGGGTTTCAGTTAATCAACAGTGGCACTGGATATTCAAGATGGCTAAAACACACATCACCACATAAGAAACACAATCAGTCACGGTGACAGGTGAATGGTAAAAGGGCCCCGATTTTTTTTATTGCTAAAGTAATTCATTACTTTACATTTAGTCTCAGACATGCATATATTTACACCTCATCAGAGGGGCTGAGTCTCATAGAGGCTGGTATGATGTTTCAGTCACGAGATGGTCTTTGCCACCAGACCAGTCTGCCTGTCTCGGAGCATTTTCCTTTTTTAAATATTATGGTCTCATTACTTTACTCCACTATCTGCATTATGCGTGCAGTCTAGGCACTTTTAAAATAACACTTCAGAGAACACGTGCTGCTATCCCAGGTCCCAAAATGCTGCCATTTGAAATAAAGGTAATAAATAATGATGTGCTGGGTACGAGAATCGTCCAGAATTTGATTTTTCCTCTTCACAACATGCCCAAACGATGGTCTGGTCTGTCTTGCCCTTTTGAAAGAAACACATGATCTCCCCTGGCCTTTTCTCCATTTACCAGCTCTCCCTCTCTCTTTTCAGTTGCTATGAGACACTCCAGCTGAAGCCAAGGCTTCCACAATTCATTACTGGAGGAACAAAAGCCAAAGCACTGGACAAAGCAGGGCAGACCAACTCAAACCAGCTCCCACTTAACACACACATCACACCTCTGAGTGCTCTGCTGACATACAAATGGCCAATTCAATTTCCTTTTTTATTTATTTTTCACAATGCCAGCGAGATAGATGAAGAAGACGCTCAAGCTACACAGTAAGAAGTCAACAGGTTGAAGATTTGCCACATTTAGAGATCAGTTAAGGTTTCCTATATTCTTCACAGGACACGATTTTTATCAGCATCAAAAACGAAAGGATTTCAGGTGATAAAGTATTTCCATACGACAGCAAAAATAATGTTTAATATGTCTTTCACGGTGTCACACACAGCTTTTTTTTTTGATTTTGTGCCAAAGATTGAATAGGCTACAATGCACCATCAGTGCAACATCACCTGTCTCTAGCTTTCCACCAGCTCTGCCTCGCCAAATCATGAAACATCTCTTTTCTCTCCAACCAATCAGATCTCAATCTCTGGCTGTTCTCATGCAAAGAAAGAGAGGGGAAGGCCAATGAGAAATGGCCCTCCTCCTTCCCCTCGTATCCTACACACACGACAATCACCGTCTGAGAAATGCCAACGGACGGGCAATCAGTCATTGTAATTAGGCTGGCTGCCATTCCCGAGCCTTCATAATTCAGGCTGGAGCTGGAGGACATAGGTAGTGAGAGCCCAGCTGCCGGCTGCCACAGCCCACCCCTGGCTCACCCAAACCTCAACACAGGCCACTCCCTCTCCCCTCTCCCCTCTCCGATGGGGGGACCAGCAGAATTATACGGGGGGCTGGCTGACTGCAAAATTAAAAACTCCCCCCCATCTCCCTCCCTTCCTCCTTGTCTACATCCCAAAACCGCTCCCACTCACACTTTCTTTTCACTGCACTGCAGAGTTTTGTTGTCCAAACTGCGTGAGTGCGAAAGCAGATACCTTGTGCTGAGAAAATGGCTTTTAAAAAGAGGAAGGGTCTTAATCTAAACATATAAAACGCCTCTATAAAAAGTGGGCTAGTGTCATTTTCCCCGTACAATTTTATTTGAAGGTGTAAAGCCTACAGATGGGTATTGTCCACGCTGTTTCTAGGTGTAGGGAACACTGGATTTACAGTACAGCCATGGCTTGCTCTTTTCCCTTTGGAATTCACAGCTAAACAGGAAGCTATGGCAGTATTCTGCAGAGATTTATTTTATTTGCTTAAAGGCCGCGGTTGACTCAGAAACTGGCTTTGCCTGTTGTATAGGACCTGAAGTTTTCTTGGCAGTGAAATGAAGAACTGCAAGTTCAGCCAAAATAGACAATAAAGCAGAATGGAGAAACATGCCAAATTGCTGGGGCAATTCAGTCCAGAGGCTCATTTTTCCAAAATGATTCACACTGGAAAGAAAAGCATTTCCCTGTCCTTAGATGAACTTAGTGTGCTCTCTGTCGGCTTTTACAAGGAAGCTATGGGGGAGGGAGGAAAATGTGTGCACACTCAGTCACACACACACATGTGCGTGTGCGCACACATACACATGACCACACAGCCATCACTGCAGATTCTTTGCTCACTGTGGAATTAGGTCATGCACATAAAAGCCCCAAACACAGACACACATATAAACATGCACTACTTTAAAAAGACATTTTCAAAGTCACAGGGGAAAACCACATACATGGAATCTTTGCAAGACAAAAACCCAAATAAGAACACCCGGGCTGGTTAAGTGCCACTTTACATGTACTGTACACTAACAGCTTGTACCTTTGCTATGAGACAAACAGCGTTTTTTAGCATGGACTCAGTTTCCAGTGCAGCAGCAGCACAGTTGAGGAATGAGGGAGGACTAAAGGCAAGTTTTGCATCAGTCAGCAGTGTCCTGAGGCTGGTTTATTGGCTTGTCTGGCTCAGCTGCCTGACAGTGTTCACCTGTTCCTGCTTCCCACTGCAGGATGACAGTCAACAGTCTGCTGCAGCACAGCAAGAAGAAGGACCTCAAACTTATTTGTCATTATTTGTTCATCACCCACAAAGACTGCCTTTGAAAAACAGATGACATAAATTATACACTGCAATGAATACCTACAGCAGTAGCTTCGTATCAATAAATGTCACAAAATAATAAAGTCCTTTAACAACCAAAAACACAACAGGGCTTAAAAACACAGCCTGCTTCTGTATGTCAGCAGAACATGATATCTAAAGCTCGTGATGGAGGAGGGCGGCTCACTTTGTAAATATCCACTCATTAAGTCTCACAGTAAAATTAGATCTTGCACTAAGCAAACATTAAGCATTAGGTTACATAGAAAAGATAAAAGCCTTCTGTACGATTTTGCCGGGAGCTTTTATGCACTCATAACTATGCTGCTACTAATGCCAGTAAATATTTGAGCAGCTGTTTTGCAGTGAATCAGTGATATGCGACAGATATAATATTAGATCAAAAGAATGATCAGTGAAAAGCGAGGAGGAGATCGAGGAAACACAGCGAGGACCAAAAATATGCATTCACCACAATCTATTGCGTGAAAGTTATCACGTTGTTAGTTATTTCACTGTCAGACTAAATCATTATCTTTTCACTGTCGGTGCTGAAGCCTTGCTTACTCATCAAATTATGCTCAGAAATCTTTAATAGCTGCTGTAATATAATTAATGATTCACCCAATGTTCATCGAGTGAGTTCCACACAGCTATTAACTGATGAGCTCTACGAGCAATAAAGAACTGAAAAACAGCAACATTAGGGAGACATGCACACACACACATCTGGACAGAGACATGAATGTGTTTGGATGATGGTATGGAGTTTGGAAGTGAGAATAAGCAGGCTGCGTCACGTTATATAATCTCAAATGTTGCTGCAGGAAAGCCCTTGATTCACACTAAATGCAGGTAAAAACATAAAGACACGGACAGAAATCAGTCAGATCCCTTCAGCATCACACAAGAGTTAAATGACTAATCTCAAATGGTAACAGGAACAGTGAGCATTGTGATGGCAGTGGTTGCCAAAATAGTTTTGGCAACAAGGGTTCGATGTGAGTGTATGACACAGAACAGAAGTTTATTTAAAATTATTAAAAGAGGGTTTCCTAAATGTTGCTATTCCACAACTGTAAATACAGAAAACCATTTTTTCCTCTTTAGGAACGGCAAGTGAGATTGAAACTAAACTGCAGAGCTGCTGAAGGGTCTTTGAGCAACACACTCCATTTGTGACCTTTGAGCACCGTGGAAGTTTGGGGGGCAATAAGCAAAGAAAAAAAAAATGTCCCTATGAGGAACAACAAGAGCTTCGATGTTTTTATTATCAGTTCTAATGTGTTTTACTTAGAACAAGGTTTCAGAGTTTGACTTTGGTGTCCAGAATTTATACTGACTTCAAAATGTCTGATATAAAAGATGATGTCTTGATGAAATGACAAACTTCCAGTTATTTCTGAATCCCACAGACACTGTAAAAGCCGTGCAGTCTGGTTGTGCACAGGCGTCAGCGACAGGTCATTACATTAGATTGATTTCAGTGCTGGTGGATTGCAGGATTTTTGTTACAGGCAACAGTCACAGAAACAACAAAAATGACATCTGATGTAGAACAATTCAAGCTGCAGAAAAAGACGAAATGAATTAGTTGCAATTTTATTTTAGAATTCTACAACTCATGTCTGAGTTTTCTTATTTACCAGGACTCATGACTCCTGGTAAACATACATACTGTTCTTCTAATTTTATTGTACCAACTGATCCACACTATGTATTGCATCTTGCGGTACTAAAGTGTTGTCCGAACACATATTAAAATAACTGTATTTTGACAATTATTACCTTGATGTTTTATGTTTTCAATAATTTCTTATTGGGCGCTCTTCCCCCATAGGTCGAGCTGACCTGAGAGTCTCATTTAAATTCAGTAAATTATGTTTCTGTACATTTCTGTGGAGTCATTTTTCAAAATTACTGAACTGAAATACTGAACTAACAATTTTCAGTTTCCTTGCCACTGCAGCATCCCTCATCATAGTATTTTCCAGTATCACTACAAAAAACTGCATCGAGATTTTAAACAAAAACTAAACTAATAACCGTTGTGCTGCGTCAATTTCATCCCTCTGTGCTGTAGTTTTGTTAATGTTTGCAGTCACCGGCTGCATAAATTACACCGAACCTTAACACTGTTCAGTGAGACAGAGTTAAACCAAAGCATTTTTTTTCTTCCCATGTCAGTGAACCTGAAACCACATGACACCTACCAACAAGGGGCACTGTGTACAAATACAGGAAATAAACTAAAAAGAGAAGAACCACAGCACGAATCAACTTCACACCACAGCACCAGTGCAAAATCTACTTTACAATACTAGTATAAAATCCCACATACTAGTTATTATAAACAAAATACCATTAAGAATGATAATCTAACTTCTTTTCAGTGCTACACAGAGGGCTTTTATTGGAAAGTAACTTTGACATCACAGAAAAACTACCATGAAGACAAAGTCAGTGTTAATGTGCACAAGGGACACACTACAAGTCAAACTATAAATATTCTCAGAATATTTTAATGCTTTTTCCACAGATGACTCATAGCCTATTAATTAATTAAAAACGTCAAATGATTGAGGCCTACACTATTTTTTTTATAGATTTTCAGAGCAAGTCACAGCACATCAAATATGTGTCGTAGGACAAAGAAAAGTTGCAGTGGACTCACCATAATAACGCACCATGTGCTTGTTGCTTGTCAGCTGCAAGTCTCCTCCTAGTGCGTCCACAGTGCAACAGGCATGAGTGGAAACCGAGGAAAAAAGCGGCATAAGAAGGTATTCTCACCGGCTGCAGCTGCTGCGTGTTGGTGCTTCAGAAATTGTGAGGAAGAGGGCAGATTCAGAACCGTGCGTGTCACCACCGCTCTTCATTTAATTCGAGCAGCCTAGAAAGTGATCCTCAGCCGAGTTATAATCTACGAGGTGGTCTGAGGACTGTCGTGAGGACAGGATTATACACATCCCAGCGAAAGCTTTTCATCTGTTTCATCCGCTGCGCAGGCTGTCCCCAATATCTCCGCACGGCTGCATGGCGAGTCTGACTCACTCCGCTGTGCGTTAAGGCTGGACTGCAAGTTATTATCACAGCCAACAGGGCTTTTGTCTGGTAACGTTTGTGGGGAACAGAATATTTATTTGGTTCGTTTCGTTTTTTCGTTTCGTCATTGTTTCTGAGGAAGGTTCGCGTCCCTGGCGCGCGTGTGGCTGCAGTGGCTTTTCTAGCTGGAGAACAATGACTGCAGAGTTTGAGGTTCATATTGTGGAGTCATGATGCCCACACAGTGCGAGTCATATGATTTGGTCCACATTCTGGCTGCAGGACGAATGAAAGTTAATATTTGATGCTAAAGGACTGATCAATACCACACATCTGCTCTAGTGAAGAAGTTAGGAACTGACCTACAGTACAGTGCATCATATAGCTGCAGTTTTGTAGCATGAAGTTCATTGACTTTGATATTTAGGGTTAATGCAGTTAAATTGTCATTATCATACTTAATCAGCATGACACCCTCAAAATGTAGGGTATTTCTGTAAAATAGCAGTGATACAGTTTTGGAAAATGCTCATCTCGGCTGGTGAAGTATATCTTAATGCATATTTTAGCAGGAAATGATTAGACTGTATTGGTTTACATAACAGGAATTAAAAAGTCATGAAGTTAAAGTTGTGAAATAAAAGTTTCTGGTAATACATAATCACTTCATGTGATAAAGGCTCACTGCCCACTGCCACTGCCCTGCGATCAATGCAAAATTTGCCCTTTGTCAATGCAAAGTGTAGTGTAGTGGAAGAATAATTATCATGGAAAACAATTTTCTGCTTTAAATCATTATACTTTCTTATTCCCACCGTATTTCGCTAGTTGGAGGCCCTACTTTGAAGATAGGTACACTGAGAGCACATTTGAATGTTTCTTTGATAAATCACATGTCACAAACACTGGAACAGTCTGTGCAAAAGTTTCCAGTCTATTTATTTTCATCAAATTTAGTGAATTGTATCCCACGTGTTGCTTAAAGGAGTTTTGGAATAACAACATTCTCATTTGTACTCTCAGCAGTCAAGCACCAAGCGTCCGCTGTGCACTTAAGCAGTCCAGTTACTCACTCTGCTATCTTTCAGGCAGACTGAGTGGCCTTAGGGATGTTTTAATGGTGACTTGAGCTATCACTCAGAATAACTCTCACTGTATCTTAAGTTGCACCTGTTGCATTAACTGCTCTAAAATACCAGACTTGACAGACAGTAAACACAGGCTGTACTGACTTTCATCCTGAGCACACAAACAACTTTTACCCAGCAACATGTTTTGCTTTAAAGCCAGGCCACTTAGGCCTCTTGATAGCCTCTATTAATACGAACGCCACCGCTCACGTTAATGTGACTCGTGTTTCTGTGAAGCCTCGCTGAAATTTATGATCGTTTTGATCCCAGTGCACTGTGGTGGCACAAGCAGCACAACCCTGTTGACCCCATGCTGCATAGAGACAAGGGTAATGAGATTAGCCGTGCATGAGTGTGACTGTCGTTAGTGACGTGTCCTCTCCAGATTGTGCGTGCACAGCTTTCAGTTCAAGTGACAAAATCACCGCGGTTAGGAGAGCGAGGATTACTGGGTGGGGTGATTGGGTTCACAGTGCGGCGAGCTCAGGGCAAGAGTTAGGCCCCACAAGCTCGTGCCAAAGGAAATGACATAAAATGTCAGGGATTTCTGACTGTTTCCAGAAAGAACTTCCTGCCTTTTCATGATATTTGGTAAGTCCTATTTTAACACACTGGGACAAATGGTTCAGCTTTTAGGCCGTGTTGTAATCCCCAGTGATATTTCAATTCCTTCCCCTGCGGTATCTACAAATTTTAAAGAATGTGTCTCAACTGACCATATTAGATTATTTTGATGTTTGCCTAATCTGTTTCTTCTTCCATTAGGATTGCCTACATTTGCTGGAATGCCAGATAAAGGATGTAAACTTGTTGCTCCCAATGAAGGTCTGGAGTATGGGTATATAAATGCAGCCAGCATGCCAACTTCTTCTGAACAGTGGGGTGTGTCTACCACTGCAGTGGCTGCAGTGCATTCTGGTCTATTGGAGCTTTTGAAGCTTTGCTTCTTATACCGTATGATATGATTGATTTGGCAGTTTATGCTTATGGATGTCAATATAAAACAGCAGGTTAAGTAAGAAGCTCTTCTTCTTTAATTCAGCAAAAACTAATGTTAAGTGTTGTTTACGATAGTTGAAAGTGCTGGTATCAAACCAATGATTAGTGGATTAATCAATTAGTTGGTCAACAGAAAATTAAACTGCAGCTATTTTGATAACCGATTAATCATTTATCATTTTTCAAGCAAAAATGCTAAATATTCTCTAGTTCCAACTTCTCAGTTGTGAGAATTTTCTGCTTTTCTCTTATGGATAGTAAACTAATATCTTTTTGGACTGTTGGACGAACAAAATAAGTGATTTTGAAGATCTCACACTGGACTAATCGAGGAAATAATCAAATAAGCAAATTAATCAACAACAATGATCTGTGTTACATCAGATTTGCTTTGTTTGGACTATTATCCATAGAGAACAAGAAAAATACCTGAAGAGGACCATCTGTTAGTCATGTCCACAAAAGATAAGATTGTGAATGAGACTGCAGGTATTTTTTCGTCTTTCTGGTTCACATAATTGCTACCCAGCACCTACAAAGAATTTGTGAAGGTATTTTAGGGTGTTTTTAAAGATAAGATAAAGTTTATTGATCTTTACTGAACAATCTGAATCTCGGTCTCGGGAGCTGGTCAGGCTGTTGTTGGTGCTCAGAGAAGTTGTTGGCCAGAGTACATGTATGGACCACTGACGCTGGCTCCACACGGAAAGTCTCTGGAAGCACGACAAGGCTGTGCCCTCAACGCCCACCCGTCTGACTGCTCCAGACACGGACGCAAGGACAAAGACACAACTATAATTCTGCTTGTCAAATCAAATCACTTTTGTCGACTTGATGTTGAACTGCTTAGGGGAGACTTCTGCTCAGCCTCAGTACTTTGATTAATTACATGTTGGCCACTGGATCAGAGCAGTCATGCCAGATTCCGTCGTATTTAGCTTTGGTTCATCAGTGGGCATGATTGTCAGCGTTGTGTACGTCAGGCAGGCCTTTTATACATCATAAGGGCATTTCACTGAGGGAGTGTAAAGAGTAAAAAGGCCACAGTTTACGACACAGAAGGCATGCGATGGTTTTGTGTTTGCACAAGATAGACCTCATGTCCATGTTCTGATCCATTTGCACACTCCTTTGTTTTGGTTATGTCATGTCCTCATTTTCCGTGCTTGCACACATAAGTTAGCAAAATATGCTACATTGTGTGTTACTTTTGCACATTTAAAACATTTTGAAACTGATTTGACAAGTTTTGACACAGTTTTCTACCAGTTGCCATCAAATATGATTTACGTCACTATATTTATTTATAAAATATTATGTATTGTAATATTTGTGCATTATATATTTTTATTTTTATTATGCACACAATATCATGCCGCAAGCACAAATCAACACTGACTTTGAAATAATGGAAAAATTTGTTTTTCTCCCCAGGACAGCTGCTCTTGGTCTCCACCCACTCCAGCATCACACAAGTTAAAAAGCTAAAATTTGATTTTTGATTCAAAGTCAATCCAACAATTGTGCAACGGACCCCTGAATGCACACATCCCTACTCTGTTTCTATACTTTGCTTCAGACAATGAATCTCTTATGGTGCTTGATCAAGAGTCCAGACACAACATGCTTGCAAATGCAAAACCACTTGATATTTAGATTAAGGATTACGACTTACTTGTCTCATTGCTTCTCCTACAATTCAATGGAGTTCACCATCATCCATAAGCATGTGAATTCCAGCTTTGGGGTAAAGCGATGAGGTCGCCTGTGACTGTGCTGAGATGTTTTGCTTGAATGCTCCTTGACCTCAGACTGTCTGGAGGCTCTTTGCACACTAAGCCATGCTTATTTGTAAACAGAATGCTTTGCTGAAGTTCTCCACGCTCACCCTCCAGCCTCTGAATGAGGCCACTTTGCACAAAGAGACCATTCTCACTGGTGTTTGGACCCCATTTCTGCTTTCTATACTTTATATTTGTAGTAGAGGCCTCCATTTGCTTTGGATTGAGAAAATGGGACTATTTTTTTTTTGCATAAAGCATGTATTAATCAGTAAATTGAGCATTGTGAGTGAATGACTTGAAGGTAATGCTTGATCTGAGTAGTTTTTCATAGTGCCCAGACCACCAACCTCACTGACAATACACCACCTAAAATGCTGCATGAAATCAAACAAGATTGTAAACCAAAACTGGCACCGGACCTCAAACTCTTGGCTGTCACTAACTTTTCTCACATTCTCCCTTGTGCTAGTCTGTTAACTTTAAGAGCTACCTCCTTAGGAAAACATGTTCATTAAATTCCCAGCAGGAGTCCCTACGTGGGCTTCACCCTGTCATTGACAGATGCATGAATGACTCAATATGCGTCTGGATTTGTAACCTGCGAGGGCTTAAGAAAAAGCCTGGGAGACAATGGCAACTGAGGCAAAGCTGCAGAGCCTTCAGTCTAAACAAAATCTCATTGTTCCTGTTTTCCACAGTTAGGGGGTTAGGCATACCCTTGCCCACCCCCCACCCCATAAGACTCAGAGAACCTCAGTCCGCTGTCCCACCCCAGTCTCTGTATTCCACCAGCTCTGAGTGCTGTTAGTGGGGCCCGTAATTAAACAGGGCTGCCTCTCAGTTTCTGCAGCTCCAAGGGGGGAGTCCCTCCATGAAATGCACTCCTCATTCTGAGTCCAGACGGCAGCTGATGAGGGATTATCTGCTGGCAGAGGCATGGCATACTCCCCACCATAATCTTCAATTAGTTCAGTTCACGGTGATGTGTTGGGTGGACCTGCCACTACCTTTCCCACGGCTTCTTCATAAACACCACGCCAGCATATTGAAAAATATGCCATATCACTTTGGTTTTTCCTAGAAAGAGTGTCAAATTGGTGGGGAAAAAAATAGCTTGAAACGCCATCATTTGATTTAGGCAAAAATACAAGTAATAAGACCACACTTACAACCTGTAGGTTTAAAGTGAACTTAATAATAAATGGTATTTGTTCGTAGAAATAAAAAGTTCTCTCCACCACCAAACAATAAATTGTAATATTGGTTCTTTGGATGCAAGGTACCAATATTACAAAAAAAGACACCAAAACACATTAAAACACTAGAACATTTTTGTTTTATCCTGTCCTCTACGGTTTAATTGTTCTGATGTCATTACACAACTTTTTCTCATTCAATTCCATCATTTCAATGTGTCCTGCTGGACATATTTGTTACATGACCTGCACCCTAGTTCTTATTGTCCGATTACACTTTCCATCAAGTCTTTCTCAATCATTTCACTTTCAAAATATGTTTGTGTGTTGAACCGTGAGTTTACTGCGTCATAAATGCTGATCTCTCTATTTACTCATAAGAAAGGCCAAGATAAAGTTCAAGTTCATTTAATTATGTAGCCATTCATCATAAGCAAAATAAGAATGTACCTGACGACCTACACTCTGTTGCATGGGCCAAAATTTGGATGCAGATCTTGTGGGCTGTCCCGGGATGTGATGGTTAAGCTGGAAAGAGGGTTTTTATACCAGTTCCCTTTGGAAGGGACAAAAAGTAACAAAACAAAACTGAGGAAAAATACAGGAAAAAGAACCTTAACTAGATATATCTAATCAAGAACAAAATGAAATAGCACATGGAAAAGACATAACCAGCCTATCCATCTCAGCTAATATGGCTCAGGTTACTTTGAGGTAAAGCCTTATAACAGGCATGCTTTACAGTCTGTTCCTTCAAGTCTTGGTTCATTTGCAGTTTGAACAACTGACAATTCAGAACGTGTGTCTCAAGTTACAAAAAAGAAAACCTGTTAATTACTTTGGCTGACTGATGTTTTCAAAAGCTCAGGTTGGAGTTTTAAAACACAGCTTAGCGACTTAATGAAATACAATACTAACGCACATACATAGTTCAAGTGCAGCAAGGTTCAAGGTTTAGCTGTTTAAATACACTATTAATACATTACATTTTATGCGCATAAAACTAGAATCACATCTAATGCTCACATTTCAGCAGCAAATTATGAGATGCAAAAATCACTTTATAGTGCAATTTCCCTACTTAATCAGTGAGTAAAATTATTATCCATTCAAGTCATCAGCCAAAGCTGTTATTTGTTAATATCTTAATACTGCAAGTATCCTGCAATACCCAGAACGCCAAGAACATTTCCATTTTCATAATTTATCTTTCATCAGGCATCTCAAGTTCTGGGGGCTTGCATTTTAAAGCGAAAGTGGGTCTGTATTAAATGAAAAGCAGTGTTTAGAGAGGAACACAATATTTTGTTGAACCAGTTCTCACTGCTTTAACATTGCTCAAGCTTATGTTGGAAAGTATTCACCTTGGTACTGTATGTCACTCACAACGGTCTAATGCCAAGAGACTGTTAAAGTGTGAGGAAATATAGGGTCTTTCAGTACATAAAAATAATATGATAGGGATCTATAACGCCATCTTGTCAGTGCGAAGGTTATCTGATCCCCTCATCAAACGGCTAAGTGACAGCCAGATAGGTTGGACAAGGAGGCTGTGAAATGAACCCCTCAGCCACTTTCCTCTCTCTCGTTGATCAGCTTGTTTTCCATGGGAAGTCACCAACAAAAATTATGAGAAACCTGGAAATCGTCTCACATAAGGCAAATCCCAAGCCTGCTGAAAGTGGAGGCTCAGCGTAAATTGGCATCATCCCAAAATCAAATCAGAGCACTTAGAACATAAAAGGGTGATTCGGTGCACCACTGCATTGATTTCTACCCTGTTTATACTTAGATAACTTTATTTTTATTCTTATCATATTATTTTATCACGAGGAATTATTAATACTGACAGATAAAGACTTATTTGCAAGGCTTTGCACAAATGAAAACTCATATGGCATTTATTTTTATAATATTTGGACACAATTGCATTTAATGGCTCCTCCATGCTACAGTACCCTTAGAAATATATTATTTGAATGTAAGATGTTTTTGTCATTACTCTGTAGCTGTGCTAACAAAACAAAATAACTGCAAACCCGTGCATTAAGTCTTCTGTGCATTACATATCTGCCTGCCAGACTTCAGGTTGCATTCAATCACTATCTTATGCATCTTGCAGTGACAAATAGTCCCAAAAGTATTTATTAGAAATCACTGCCATCCACAAAAAAGTTGTGTTCTCACCATACCAACGCAGATAATTGCTCGTTGTAACTGCACACATAAAGGAGTCGTTTTAAACTAAATTTGCACTTCTCCAGTATAATGACTCCAGTATTTCAGGTCAGGATCCCTTACACAGGGTCATATTAAAAAAATACAGCACTATTAATAACCATCTTTACAAGCTCCAGTCAAACCATTCAGCTGGTGGTTTAGTCTAAGGTACACAGCAGGTTATGTTACATTATTATAGGAGGCGTAAAAACCGCAGCAACACCCATAGGGTGAGTCACATTCATGTGGAGAAGGGTCATCTCAGGTAAAGTGATCACGTGGGCTCCCCTGGCACTTCAGGTCTGGCACATCCTATTATTGTTTAGAAAAGCTGGCCCATATGCTGTGTTCTGCAAGAAAGTCAGCCTGACACTGACACAAGGCCAGTCTATGTGTGACACAAACAAGACACGAGACTCCCCTCAATTTACCTGTGACCTGCTTTTTAAGGACAAGTCTGAAAGGATGAGCGCCCATGCTGCCAAGTGTTTTTGTACGCGTATGTGTGGGTCTTGTTTGTTTTCCCTCGGAGCACAGTGATAGGCTTAGATAGGCTGGCAGACGTGCCTTAACAAGATGTGGGGCAGGCCTTGATAACACACTCAGATGAGTTGTCTATTTTCGGTCATGGGACTCCATGAACTGGCTCACCCCAGCCAGTGCAAATGAAAAACAGTTGGCTGCAGATTCAAATATCAAAATATAGCAGGGATCTTGTTTTGTTGCTGTATTCATACAAATACATGCAGCATGAATAAAATTGTGGCTCAAGCACATGTACGTTTGTGTTTTGCATTCACTATTGCATTAATTATGTGCATATATTTCTGTGTGCGGTGTTTCCATGTGCCAGAGCACAAGTGATTTTTGCATGTGACATCTAATGTTTACCTCATGTGGCTTGGCCCTGTTGTTTGTCTGGGCATTACCGCATCTGATCCCTGTCAGTGCTCTTGGATTGTCTCCACTTGAGGGTTTTATCCCTCCAGCTGACCCAGAAGATCTTTGCCGTTTCAGACTGTCTGTTGGGCCATCCCCACAGCCCTGCTGCGGTTCTCTTACTCAACACGGCATGTGTTATTCATCACATGTTGTCATGAGCTGTCAAAAGCAGCCATGACAAATGCTGCTTTTCTGTTTATGAAACGATCATGTTGGCCTCACACTTCAAACCACCATTATCATCCACAGTTGACTGCTCTGCACTTGCAAAATCTGTTTTGTGGGCACGCGGTGCCATAAGTCAAAGGCAGGAGGACGTTTCATTTGCAAAGTCATTGAAATACAACATTCTTCACTACATGCCAGTGCTGTGAAAAAAAGCTGAAAAAACAGCAGGAAAGACATGAGTGTAATTAATGGTCAGACTTGTGGATTTATCACAGAACAACATACTCTTTTCCCTTACAGTACGTGACCTCAAAGAACTTACAGCATGAAGCAATCAATGCTGGTCACTGCACAATACGATTACTGTATATCTCTTACACCCCCCCACTTCTCCCAGAGATGACAAACATGCATTGTCCTTGTCCAGGGCCAGAACAATCACTTCCTTTGTGGTGGAATGCTCAAGGGTCAGGCAAGGTCAAGGATCTTTAAGAACTGGAGGACTGTAAAAAAAAAAAGCACATGCAGTATGTGTGGAAAGGAAAATAGGACTCATTCAAAAGAAGGCTATTTATAGAGGCAATTGCAGCGTGTTTTACTGTAAACCCCTTATCACCAGTTGAAATCAAACCTCCCACTTGTGTATCTCTATTTTGTTTTTGCGTCTAAAATGCTCACAAGTCTGGTGAGCCTGTTCAGACAAAGCCTTCCCTCTGTCACAGAGCTGTGCTGAAGATATTTCGGCTGCTGCATGGAGACAGTTTTGTCCCTCCCTGCGTCACTCCTTCTTTCCCTTCACCCCTCCTTCCCCACACAGGCTGAATCAGCACACTGGGCCCCCCGGTGTCGCTTTGCAATGGCATCACCACAAATTTGCTTTGGTGAGCCGGCCCATGCATCACCGACAGAGAGCTGTCTCCCCCAATGACAGAGCCAGGAGGGGCAGGGTGGGCGGGAAATGAATTTGAAACAGCCGAGATGGCTCAAGTGAAAGAATCACCGACTAGGAAAAAAAAAAAGTTTTGCTCAACTGAGATTTAAGGGGAAACAGGCATAATAAATCAAAAAGAGCTCATGGAGCTTCTCTGTAATGTTGTTTTGGCTCTTGTTCTCATTTTGACATTTAAAAGACATCTGTATTCACTTTTTGCTGTGTAAAGACCACAGAGTATTTGTCATGATGAAATACATGGCCAAAGAGTAAATTCTAACCCTGCGTGATAACTAAACATGAAGCAAAGGAAGGAGATCAGTGTAAATTGGCACATGTGAATATTACTCGCTGAACTTCTATCTGACCCGTATGATTAGAAGGGAGCTTGAGCAGTGGAGTTTACACGTGCAGTGAGTGGCAGAGTCGAGCAGTTTATGGCTCTGGGCTCTGCTCTGTTAAAAGGTGCGAATTGGTCTGGACGCAGCAAAGATTGATTGTATACGGGTAGGAAATTTGGTGCACACTCAGCCAGTATAATTTACTGGGTCACTGGATCTTGATTTTTATCTTTCTCAAAATCTTTGAAGCATTTGGGGAAAAAATAATCTCATTAGTAGCAGTATATTTTCTGGTTGTTTGCATCAGGATGCCTGCTGACACATGCAGAAATACCAGATGGAAAAATCTTGAGTAAAATTTTACAGCAAGTGAGTAGCAAATAAAATACAGTGTAAGCCAATATATTCTAATTTTCTACCATATTAAAGGATTATTCCAGTATATTACAACTTGGGTGGTATTTTTATAGATTTGGCCGTCATTATAATCAGCAATGATAACATGGTACTCATCAACGTATTCACAGAGATCTGGGAACACAGTGACATTGCTATGTTGAAGTCCATTGGGGCAAGAAACTCAAATGGTCAGACAATCAGATGGGTTGCAAACAAGCCAAGATGATCTGTCTTTGTAGGTAAAACTGAAGTTGAGCGCCGCTGAAATGCGTGTAATAATCCCTCATTGCACAGGAAAACTGCACACCTATGGTAAGTATGGTAAATCAAAGTTGAACTACAAAGCCACTAAACTGTGATGGATGTTTATAACAGGCAATTTGGGCAATAATTTTACATTTTGCTTTAATTTTCTGTTCCAAAATAATTTTCTGATTGTCTGATTGTCTGACTGACTTTTTTTTGAGGATGTCTTAATGTTCCGAGATACCAGTAATTAATTTAGTGAGTGTAATTATATTATTACTGATAGAAATAATGACCAAACCTATGAAAATAAGGCCCAAACTGTGATGCATATCTTAAAAATTCCTTTAAATAGCAAGCATGTTACTGGTCATGTTATTGGTTATTAGTCCAACTCTCAAAACTTTCTGACTTCACACCCGAAGCCCATTTGTTCCTACTGAAACATGATTTTTCAAAAACTGGTCATGAATATATACAATCATTAAAAAAAAAAAGGCAAAATAATTTCCTAAAAAAGCTGGGCACTGTAGTTTTTAGCTAACATTAGTCAAACAGGAGTAAAACGTGTATTTGTTGGGGACTATTTTCATCTGTGGATTCAGTGACTCAAGACTCAAAGTAAAGTACAGGGCCCATGTTTAATGAAGATACATGTCATTCATTCACTGGTGTGTTTTTAATTGTTTTTGGATAACAATGGAGGTATAGAGGAATAAGACATATCAGACACTTTGGCTACACAGGTAATACTTGTGAGTAGGATCAATTCATTGTTGGTTTTGGTCTTTTCATGGGAATTGTTACCACAGGTGGCCGAAGAAATCTGACCGGGAATGGAAACACTCTTTGTCTTTAAAGGTTGCGGTGCTCTTAAGCAAAGTCCTAATAGCTTATGTTCCTAAGGAGGAGTGTGATGACCAACAGACTGTAGTTATACTGGGGAGGTCCCTAAACTAATGCAGGGTACTGATAAAAAACATTCTGCTCTGCAAGGTTTAAAAAGTTTCCTCCATGCAATCATGGATATGAAGGACATTTCCTCACAGGGGAATAATCAGATCGTTCAGTGCATTTGTGATTATTATTCAGTTTGTGTAAGTAGCATACACCTCTATATATTCCAGATTTTTAACGTCAGTCCATGCGCTATGAGAGGAGACAGTTCTGACGATTAATTCCGGTCGAGATCGGCCCGAGATTGTACAATTAAACGGAAGATTTACATATGTTTGATGTTTAAGTGCTTTGTGTAACATGCTAAAACAGAACCAGGCGCTATAATGCACTTTGACTCGGAGCAATGGGCGCAATGTCTATCTTTGATCAAGCTCTTTTTGAATCTTAATAGGGGTACTGTTACTGTACAGTGATACGCCTGGTGGGACCGGGAGCGTGGGGTGTCCGAGCCAGACACTGTTTCAATCACACGGCAAGGCTGGAATTGGAGGAGATGTGTTCCTCTGAATCTAGAAAGTGGTGTGCAATCAAGAGTCAAGAGCCCCCCCCTGCTCTTACACACTCACTTACGCACCCACATACACACAATCCAGTTGGCAATCCAATCCACTGTAGTGTTGGCTGTAGTCAGGAAGTGCTAATGAAGTTATTAATGATATTCATGTGTGCAGTGGCGTGCAAGCAGGGACTGGGCCTCCATTAGCCAGCTGGTAGATCTGTCTCAACTTTAGTTCATGGTGATTAATAAAGTGGGGGAGAAAAGAGAGAAAGAGACTTTCACTCTGAGCTTTGTCAAGTAAAAATGAGCAGAGATACTGCAGAAAAACAGGCAAAGAGTGAAATAAAATGGTCACTTCAAAAATAAGGGGTATGCTCCATATGATTAAAAGATTAGGGGTAAATCTCCTGAAATATACTTTTGATTGCACTAGATGGCTGTTTGGATAGTTAACACTTTTAATTATTTTCTGTCGTTTAGAGTGAAAGCCATGATCAGTTTGGTTTGACTGGAGAAATCTTGAACAAAAACATCATAGCGGATGCACTTTCTAATACAGGATGACTAATAGACACACAAATATACTGTATCACTACTGTTCACCTGATCACAGACTGGTCCTGTACGCAACGTTACGTTATTACAGCGATAATTTTGAGCCGTGAGTCACTCCTGCAAAGATGGCAGCAATTAAGATGGCGGAGGAACTGGGGGACAGTCAGACCCCGGCTCCATGCGGGCCGGATCCACTACTAGCGGCTGTTGAAAGTAAGGACCTCCTTCCCACTGCTGCCTCAATGCTTGTCCAACAACTCCCTCTGCTGGGTGTCCACATTGCTTAGAGTCAATGACCAGCTCAGTTTAATCAGACTTCTGAAAGGTTTTATGATAGAGAAACAGTGCTAGTCCTTGATCTGCCCCTCTTTCTTACATGCTTTTCCTTTTTCTGTTTTAGTCTGTCTTAAAGTCTATGTCTTGAAATGCTGGAAAATCACTTAAAAATCAATGAAAAACTAACCAGACTTCAAACTTCATGCATTTTCTGTGCATGTTTTTATTTGATAGTCAACTGGGGGAGACAGAAAATAGACTGACTTGGCACAAGCTCATTGTGTAGCATTTCGTGCTGCATACTTTGTCTCCATCTGCTGGGAAGACTCAGCTGTCACTTTGTTTTCCAAGTTTATTCCAATGGCTTTCAGTGGCAGCTAATCATGTTCACAAAGGCATCAAAATGTGGACACTTTACAATAACGGGACACTGGAAAATGAGAATTTGGATGAATTAAGGTTTTGCTGATAATGTTGACTGTAATGAGGAATATATTTTAGAAACATTTGGCAGCACATTTCATGTCAAAACAGAAAAGTGATCAGTACAGCACATAACTCCACTGTAGCCCCAGCAGGGAGGTAGATGCAGATCACATCACAAAAAACACTGTTTTTGAACAGAATGTTTCAGACACATCACATACAGATTATAATGTACTGAGCTGATTGTTTGACATATTGCTCTGATTTATTATACCACACACAGATGGGCAGTGATTCCCAAAGACATCATCATTCGAATGGATTCCTGATGACAGCGGTCAAGTCTGAATTTCATATAGGAGTGCCAGGATCCAACCACCCATTAACCACCAATATATCCCTCAATATATTTAATCGCTTGGTTATGAATGATTTATCTGTCCGACAGCATGCGGCGCCAGCACTGTGCACGTTTGGGAGCTATTATTCTGTTCAAGCTAAATGAAGATAAAGGAAAGACAAATTTACTGCCCGCGTGCACCATTGGTCGAAAAAAGAGGAATTGCATTGTCCACATTTGCTATCTGCCACTTTCTGTGAGCTCTCTGTGCGTCTGCCTCTGTGCCAGCAAGCGTTTGCTACAAATTCCACTAGATTCCAGTAAGTGGTGTCAGACAGCTTTCCTGGGCTTAACGGGAAATCTGTCTTTGGGGTGCAAGATTATAACCTCTGCAAACCGCTGGTCAATGGAAAAGTCCTAATCCACTCATAGGCCAACCACTCCCGAGTGTAATATTGGCTCCAGGAGATATGGAGGTGGCCGATTTGACCAAAAACAAATAAATTCTGTGAAGAATAAAATAAATACTCAGAAGAACAGCATGTGGGGAACGGAAGAACATTTCGGTCTCTGTTTTCTTATAGTCACTTTTGGTTATGTTACGACTGAATTCGGAGACTAGAAAATGCTGCTATGAAGATGTGGGCCTTCTTTGTCCCCTCTGATTAGCCTAAAATCTGTGCAAACTCCTAGATACTGAAGCATTTCCATTTGTTCACTAACTAATTACAAATTAAAACGTGATCTGGGAATTCTTTAGAGTCATGCTAACATCTTCCATATAAATGCCTTTTATAAGACCATTACATTGCCATTCTACACTTACAACAGCTTCTCATCAGAAGCTGATAATGACTTTTACTCTTGCACTTGGCCTAATTGTTATAAGACAGTCCAAACAAAGGAGACGTTCTTTTAATTCTCTGAGGGAATGCATGTAGTAAAAAGTGTTGCACCGCAGCAAAATAAAACCAAATGGGAAGCCTTTCATGTCTCTGCAGCTTCAGTTTATAACGGGGTTTTACGCTATGACTGAAAATATCATTGTCATGCTGGTGGCGGCTGAGGTAATGGCTCCGGCCTCAGTGTGGAGGATGGCTCCCCTTCTGTGTCCGCCAGCCGCTGTTGTCATCTTCACCCAAAACCCTGACACCAGACAGAAGGAGGAACTGGGGAGGATATGAGGAAGACAAGCAGAGGAAGAAGAAGAAGGGGAAGAAAGAAGGAACCCCTCAGAGCGGACACAGTCCAAGTCCAATGGAACGCGAAAGTGCCCTTTGACCTCCGCTGTCAAACAACCCAGAATGCTCTCTGTTTGCAGTTCCAGTGGAGTTGAGCCTGCCGGCGGGGAGCTCTCGGTTTGGCAACACTGGCTGTCACTCTTCTGTCTCCACGGAAATGTCTTCTTCCTCTAAACGCCGAGGGGAAGCTTGAGGGCAGACACCCAGACCGACAGACAGACAAACCGCAGGCAGCCCAGCGCTCTGGAGTTGAAATAGCAGTCACTTCTCACAGGAAGTCGTTGCTCACTGGGATGCTTCACTGCTCAGACACAACAAAGTGGGCTTTTACAGACCCAAACACACAGGGAGAAAAGTGTGGGGTTAACCGGAGGCCAGGAGCAGGATGAGAGTTGAACTAGAGTGTGCGCTGACTGCGCATGCAAATTGTGTGGGATTCATGTCCTTAAAACAGCTTGGAAAGAGATGAAGCTGAAGTAAACAATCCGAATAGACAAATGGCCTATAGATAGTTATTCATAAGGAGTTCATTTCTATTTTGGAAAAAGAAAAAGGTTCATACAAGTCTCTGTGCGGTCTGGTTGCCCTTTGCAACCCGTGTTGTTATGCAAACTGATAGTCCGTAAGCTGTCAGTGTCTTTACACCAATGTCGCCAGGACGACGTCTTGTACATTTATTGTTCTTGACAATTTAAATGATTCTGACTGTGACCCCCCTGACCCAGAACAATTTAACTGTCCTACTAGCATTTCCTCTCCTCTGGCTGCCTCCTTATCCACTGTCCAGCCTCTAAGCACTACAAGAACCTCCCTGACCCAATTTAGATGTCAGATTACTGTTGTGGAGTCAAACAGGCAAACAAGCAGTGTGTGTGGCTGTGTAACGGATCCATCCAAACATTCCTTTGTGTATGTGAGGCCCCTGCAAGGTTCAGTGTGTGGCTGACACAACAAAGGGAACCTGTGTTTGACAAGCAGCCCGATGCCAGGCCCAACCCAAGGCTGCCAGAGAAGCCCGGGACACTCTGAACCCACCTGAGGCTGGATGTCCAGCTCATGGACACACTCACACACATGTATTCACATGTTAGGAAGTGATTACCGGCATTCATTTGCTTTCTGATTGTGATCTTGTGACATATTTTGTGTTATATCTTTTATGCTGTTAGTCTGTAACTGCTTGTCACCCAGGGATATGTTCGGTGAGATATTTTCAAATAATGAAGAGGTGCTCAGAAAACTAGTGTTTGCTGAGTGTAAAGAGAAGTGGGCTAATGATATCTGAAGTAAAACAAAACTGCAGACATTTAGGATGATAAAATATGAATACAGTACAGAGAATTATGTTTTATATAATTTATCTAAGAAGCTTTAATCTTTATGTGCGCGGTTGAGATCTGGTATTTTACCACTTAATGCTGAAACTGGGCTAGAAGCAGAACAGTGGACTTGTCCAATGTGTCATTGTACAGAATATGAGCTCGTTTTTGTTTTCTATTGATCTTTTAACTTGGGGAACCTGTGTCATTTTTATCATTTCATCAAGTTAACCAAAGAGAGATGAGAAAAAAAGGCCTTTATCACAAAACAATTTGGCTTTCTTTCTTCTTCCGCTGCTTGGTGCACAATTCATTTGAAATTTTGGATGTTAAGATACTATGTTACCTGAAATGTAGAAATCTAGACATACATATAATTTCACAATTGTTGAGTAAGACAGTTCATTCTTGACCTTGAAAGTAGTTTGACAAAAAAGAATCTTAATCAAGATTCTTACTCAAGGTTCACTTACTGTTACGTTTAATAATTTGCAGACTGTAGTTCAGTTTCACAAACGTTTATCGTTTGCTGCACATACTCTACATACTACTCTAGCTCTAACACAACAACGGCCTCATTTACGGCAGACAGTCACAAACTGCTGTGCTTACTACAGCAACTATAGCCACGACTGACGTATAATATATATATAGATTTTGGACTGACGTGTTAGACAGCACTCTCTACCACCATCATCAAAACACCAAATGAGGGAATATCTTTTGGAAGAATGGTGTTCATCCCTCCAGTAGAGTTCCAGAGACTTCAGAGACCAAGGTGCATTGAAGCTGTTCTGGCGGCACATGGTGGCCCAACACCTTACTAAGACACTTTATGTTGGTTTTTCCTTTGATTTGTCACCCGTCTGTAGCTCATACACAACACCCACTAGCTTATTACAGAGCTTTTGCTTGCATCTCACGGTCTTTCTCAGTGGATGGACTTTCGTGATGACAACTGAGCAAACTTCATCTGCTGAGGAAGACTGAAAGCTCGGAAAAAAGCTAAAAAGTATTCACGATTTCTTGTCAAACTTCCTAAGTGGTGTTTTTCTTTTGGTTTTGTAGTTTACTGGAAAATACTTTATTGCTGTAATAATATAAAATGTAAAGAAGAGTTAAAAAAAATATTAAGCCGTGTTGTGTAATTGGTAAAAGTTACAACAAAATAACAAAATGTACCAGCTATTTAATGTGCTTTAAACCTGCAGGGAGAAATATAATCATTGCATAACACAAAATCTTGGCATGCGCCACAATGCGATTTGAAGGATGATTGGTGGAGCTAATTGCTCCCTTATATCAACAGCAAATCTAGCTTGAATATCATTTCACATCAGCCCTCCTGAAAAAGGAAGCATTGTAAGGAAACATTTTTGTGCCGTTTCTTTATACCGCAGTCTATCAGGCCGGTATTATTAGGCCTCACTATACAGCTGCCAAGCCATCAGTGAGCAGGAGTGAACGCCACAGATGGCCTTTACATATTACATACCCAGTGTTTGATGTCAGGATGGTATATGAAAAGACACTGACAGTGCCAAAACAGGAAAACCGCATTCTTATATCCAAACATATCAGGCCATTGGTATAGAAACCTCAATCTGCCAAACGCAGTGCTGAAGATAAACAGCATGGATGGATTGAGGGGAATGGCATATGCAGAGACGGGGTGGATTGAAAATAGCCAAACACTTTTTAAAAAACGTTTTAGACATTTAGCTGATGCACTCATCCGGAGTGATTTATGTTGGGTTCATCAGCAGAATAATGAAATTCTGAGAAAATTAAAAGCAAGTAGGGCCTGCTCTTATTGAATCTGATCTGACTTCAAAAAAATTAATTGTACATGTAATGTATGATGTGATTTAAGACAATAAAAGAGATTGCTCTTTTGAAAATGTCTTTTGTTCATTTTGGAAAGACAGTCTGGATTTCATTGTTTACCCATGTTTTTTATTAACCTCTCTATAACTGAGCAGAGAGCGAAAGCGAGGACAACAAGCCTCCACTGGCTTTGTGAATTTGGTGTACCAGCTTCTTTCCAAAAATCAGGTTTGTCTTTGTGACTGCCATTGTTAAGGAAATGTAATAGTGCACGACTAATATCTCTGTGACCCTGATCGGAATGCCAAAACATTATCAATTGCTGGAGGAGAGAACACGGGGCGAAATGTATCAGGTACATTTCTGAAATTCTAGTTGATTTCTCAATGAACTTGGCCCCTGTTTTCCGAGTGCGACCTGAGGCCAAGCCTTCCCGGTTTGTGTGCGTCTTCACAAAAGCGAGCCTCAGAGTGTGCTTGAATGGCAAGGGGACGGAAACGAACGTTGTTTGAGCTAGGTGCAGTGCAAACACAGACAGTGCATGGGTCATTGTGTGAGACAGAGAGGAGAACGAACGACCCACTCGCACTGCAAACACTCCCAGCTGTTCAGAGTGAGCTTTGCATGTGTGTGTGCGCGTGTGCACGTGTCCATGCACTTGTGCCCGTCCACAGCTGCGGTCAGATACAAATATGGGGCCACACCTTAAGTCAATGCTCTCTGTTTAACTTTCACAGGTATGTAAACTCCAACGCCAAAGCATGCATTTGATGTATCCGCAAAGTTTGCCCAAAAGGGGAGGAAAGTTAATACCTAATTCAGTTTTGCAATGTTATCTCATCCATATTTCTGCCTATTGAGGCACAACATGCTCAGAACATTCACTAATAGCTCTCAGCCAATGAGACCAATATGTGCTGGAATCAATGATGCAAGATGGTTATTTAAAGAACTATAGGCCATGTTGGAGTGCTAAGACCACTCTAAATGTCATAAAATGAACCTCAAACCTACTGTTTTATGTCATTTATGCTTTATTAATGCCTTTTTTCATACTCAGGCTGCCTTTTTGAAAACAAAACAGCAATTATCCCGCTGAATTGTTGCTTCTGGACATAGGGAACATGTCATGATATTAGTATTTCAGATGAAATCCCGTCCAAAGTGCCAAATTGACGTGGACTCTGTCTGTTCTCAGACCTTTTCTCATATCCTTGGGCTTATTAGAGGCCAACAGAGAGTATTGCTTGTATTCGCTCCACTGCACACAAGGTTTGGGGCCTTTGCTACAGACACAAGCCATATGTCTGTCAGATTTTATTGTGAATGTAAATGCCTGGGTTCCATTCTCTGACCAAGGAGACTGACTGTGGTTTATATATTTTTTATTGTAACATCAGTCTTTTTTTGTTGTTGTTTTTTGTTTTTTAGTGATGAAATTCATTGTTCCTGCATTTAGTGATCCCTGTCCTCAGCTTTGCTTCTCATCTTCTATGAAGTCAAACTGGGCTATATCCATAAGAATTTTAAAGCGGCAGTAACGTACCCTTAATGCACTCCGCCGTCTACCGCGTGTCCCTAAAACACAACACATATGCCCCTTCGTGGGCGTCCCATTCTCATTCCAACTGACAAGCCCGTCTGCAAACTGTGGCACAATGGCCTCCTGTCCATCTGATTGCAATTCAAGCACCGTCATACAAAGCCTTTCTTCAGAGCAGTCAGGCCGGTTAAATATGTTTGGAGAATGAAATGGGAGCATCGATGCTATATGACTTTCTCATGGGGATTTAGAGGATGTGGCTGTATACATTATGGTGTGTATCAATTATAAGTTAGCCTGTGTTTTACATATCAAAGTCTGGATGTGGGCACAACCATTGATGATATTGTGATCTCTGGATATAATATAACTTCAGTTCAGTCCCCCACACAGCGTTAGCTCACTATTCTGGTGTTTCAGTCTATTGTTTTTGACATTTGGGAAGGAAAGATTCATCAAAACATACTTTTGAAAATCATAAATTCAACAATGGATTACATGTAATTGGTGAACTGGCATGAATTGAAGTGTACAGACATATTTTTCCGATTGTACTTTATGGTGCTTCCGGCTCATTAGCAAATGTTAGCCTGTAAATCAAGTGTTTGAACAGAAGACATATAAAGTCAGAAAAACAAACTGTCAATTATGTTGTCTTGTGTATGTTGCTGATGGTGGCACTGGGATCTGTTCTAGCAGAAGTTATTCCTGCTGAACTGTCACATACAGTAATTATTAAGTGTATATTATATTACTTCTGTGAAAACATACATACCCAACTACAGCCACACTCATATACTCATGAGCCAGGTCTAGACACATGGCACAGTAGCAACAAATCCTAATCTCAGTCATTCTCAGGCCTCTCCAACTTGAAACTGGACTCTTTTCTTTCCTCTAAGCCATTTCATTCATTTTACCGAGTGTGCTCTTGAATAGAGGCTAGAGCTTTGGCGTGGTGTCCCAGACTGTCAGATTTGGGTAAATTGATCCTGCCTCCCTGTTCTGTCTTGGAGCCCTGGCCTGATCAGGAAAACACCCATGACAGTTTGGCCAGCAGCCTTGCTAAGAAGCGAGTCCTATTTAAAATAGCAACATTGCAAATTAGTGTTTGAAGGTTTTAACATGAGTAAAAACACTGCTCTCCCTTTGAGTTTCAGTTCGAACTTTTTCACGAGCTCCCCAAGTGGTATCGGACACTAGTGAGGCCAGCCCTCAGAAAACCTGCTTTCCATCGAGAGGGCATGGCGCAGCATTTCAGCCTGGATTAATCAGCCAGTGAGAAGCGGGCTGGGATACATGCGGGCACACACACACACACATACACACAAATGAGCCACCAAAGACCTGTTATATCAGCGAGCATGGTGAGGAATTAATCAGATCACACCCTGTTTCCCTATCCACAGCTGTGACTGAGCAGGAGAGAGGAAAAGGTCAAACCCATTGGTCAGGATGGGAGGACTGGTAGAGTTGGCTTAACCTCTGACCTCACAGTTAGATGTACGAGGAGACATCTGACATCCAAGTCTAAAAGGTCACTTTCTCTCAGCGTGCTTCTGTGAATCCTCTTCCTCTTGGGCTGCTTCCTTTCACTGTGTCATGTTCTCTAACTAAATCTGGACTCAGTTAATTGAGGGAAGTGTTAAGATCAAGCAGAACAGAGAGTTAGAGGGAGACGGCTGATAGAGATGGAGAGGGGGACTTTGCGAGTGCATAATAGCCGTTTCCCCCCTCTTGCCTGGGGCCCAGTGTAGATGTGGTGGACCCAGCCCCAGACGCCACTCCATGGTTTGGCACGCTCTGCATTTCAGCCCTCTCACTGTTTCCAGCTGAAACAGCTCCCATGCAAACACATGGGCAGCCGGTGGGTTTTCTTATTTAGTTGTCGGTCAAGAGTACTTAATAATATTCAAAAAGACAGTGCGACATATCATCCCATGCTTGCCAAAATATGATCCCCTTCTTTTTTCCCTTTCTTCCCAACATTTTCCCCTCCACAGTTTGGGGAGAGTGCATGCAGATGAAAAGGAACAGATACACAATGGTGCAATCTTGAAAAAGTTTGGCGGACAGTTATTAAAGTAATAGAGCAGACTGGGAAGAGGGTAAGTACGGAGCAAGGAGGACAGCGACTGCCTTACAGGAGATCGCAAGAGGAAATATTTCAAATACAATGGCCTGTAATGCAGCATAAAGCACAAGCACTGATGTGGCGTATGACTTACTCAGATTGATATGTCCTCGCTGACCCAAATGCTCTCATCCCTGCCTCAGCTTTTTGAAGTTAAATAAACAGTGTGTCACAAGATCTTCCACATACCACCCAAGTGCTACAGTGTGTGTGAGAGTCTCTGTGTGTCCGCAATGCTTGTGTCTATGGTTTTATTTGTGAGTCTGTATGCATACTTACTGTATATGTGGACACAGAGAGGCAGATACTGTGTGTTAGCGTGCACAGGAATGTGTGCGCCGGCAACGAGCGAGCGTGGATGTGTGTGACATGTCTATAATGACAATGGCGGGTGACAAATAACGCTGACGCACACTGTCCCTGGTCTTGATCCTGCTTTAATAAAAAAGTGTTGGCTCTTTGAACATTTTAATTAAACTAAACAGGACCATCCCCACCCAGGCCTTGACGATGAGCTATGTACATTTGAAGACAAACAAGACCATCTGTTACAGGGTAGACATCAAATACATGTCTTTTTTATGTCACCCTGGGCCCGCATGTTGACTTTCATTATTTCTAAAATCCATCTGGAATTTTGATGGGCATGTTTTGAAGGAAAAGGCCTTGAAACCACAATGCAGGGATGTCTTGAAACAAAGGTCTCTGCGGTTTTGTCTGTTTCTCGTGGTCAACAACAGCCCGGCAGTCTCTGTGCTCAGATAGCTCATGTCTGTAATTTTAGTTTATGCCATCATTATTACAACACGTTAGCCGTTTTTCATGCAGTTTCTTGGAAATATACTGAATTGATGGTTTATGTGCTCTTTTAAGAAACTGAACTAAGACCATAAAATTTAGAGAGAAGAGAATAGGGGTTCCTTAGATTTTTTGATGAGCCAGGCAGAAGAGAAAAGTATCTGGATGAGTGTTGTTTGCCGCAGAAAAATGAATTGAATTTCTGATATAAGTTGTGTCGATAAAAAAAAAAGGGGTGAGGTAAAAATCTAAGACCCGAGTGGCCTTGTCAAAATAACATCACCTTTATTACATGTTTCACACAATATTAGACTTTCTCCTCACAACTCTACAAATTAAGTGAAATTTTGATTAAAAACAAAACAGTGATAAGTAGATGGTATTTAGGTAACTGGCACTGAAAGTGAACTTTCTGGAAAAGCCCCACGACTATAATTAAATTTGAAACTGTTGCACAAAAAAACAACAAGCAAAAGCTGGGTGGGTGGGTTATTTGAATTCAAAGTGTCAGGATGAAAAATAATCCCTTAATTCTGTTGTATTATCTATTCTGAAGTTCCCAATCAGTTTAATTTTACCATAACACACACATTAATTTATTTTCATCTTACTTCTGAATAAAACTTAAAGCTGTTCTGCAGAGCACCCGCCGTCTTTCACTCTTCACTTTGAAAGGACTGTCATGCAGGAGTCCCTCTGCAGTGAAGAGGTTTTATCTCTGTATGTTTAACCAGATCAGTTCAGCAGTGTCTTGTTGCCACCAGAGGGAGTCTTCTTAGTCAAATAATAGCTCCCAAAGGGGTTGACTCTGTATTCTGAACATCTGCTCAAAATTCACATCACTCTGACTCAAGCCCAAGTAATGGGAATATTGATGTTTTGTTTATGCTGTTTTGTTCATGCATTGCACTGTTAATCAAAGTGACTGACAGAACCTCACTGACACATATTTATCATGACGCCAGTCCATTATTATTAGTCATTATTAGTCATGCAATGGTAATTTTTATTCATACAGCTGGAAAGCCATTCCTCGTCTGTTTGGCTTTATGGGGCTTACTGTTGTGGTAGAGCCCATCCGGGGAGCCCACACTGGTGGGGCAATGCCCAATGTTGCAAGCGGCAGGCACCAGCCTAGCCTGGGCTACAGGCCTATAAAAGGCCATTTCACTTCGTGCCTTTTAGTATTCTGTACAACAACTACACGTGTTGAGCTCAGACTGGAAGCCCGTCCCATTCCCTGCATATCCATGCTGGAGGAGGAGGAGGCGTGTAGCCCTTTTGTTACCTGTGTTAGAGTACCTGGCTGTTGTAAGTTAGTAACATGGACTGAGTTTAACATGTCTTCAGAGAGTAGAAACAGCGAGCGATGTACCAAAGCTTTAAACAAAACTAAATGCACAGGGTTGGCAGGGCTCTGCAGCGCGTGCAACTAGTTTTTTTTCTACCTGTAAGGCGCAGCAAATGGGAATTGTTAATTAGGCTCTACCGTGAAAGTAAGGACGAATAGGAGGCACTTCCTCCAAGAACTCATTCACCTTTCAAGTCCGACCCTCTCTCAAGTTTCATTTTGGAGTTCTTAACCACCTTTCAGGTCGCCATCAGCATCTCACCTGTACTGCTGGACCATGGATTTCACACGGTCGAAGATTTCTAAGGCGCTCCAGCTTCATGTCGCGGAAAATAGGCGGTTTACGTGCATCTGGAAGGGTTAGGAAACCTGCCAATGTGAACGGAAAGCGTGACCACTTTTTGTTACAGTGCATGGCCTCTGGACAAAGTGGTAACGATCATGCACAAACCCCTCCGAAAGCGGAGTCTCTACGTGTTCCTGTGTTTTGGCATCATATACCTCAGACTTGGGTGAGTTTTTGTTACCTGTGATTACATGCGTAGACTGTTTTCTTCACATGCGCAAACATGAATACCAAATTCATTGCGACACTCTTGACAATTAAACTCTTTACAGGAAATCATCGGCTGCCCTCTGACCTCAGACTTTAAGCATGATGTGAAAAATCAGTTTTCAGCAGGTGTATTTAAAAAACCCAAACTATTTTAATCATTATATCCAAACGCCTGCACCTGGGGAATGTGTTGTGCGTAAAAGTGGCAGATCAGGTCTCATGCCAACAAGCAATATGATCGATTCGTATTCGCTGTCAGAGGGCTATTAAGTTCACCTCATGAGACTCCTGCTCCTTTGTCGCACAAGATAATTTGAGCCGCTGTCTCTGCTCCAGATCCAGCTCACCCCTGCATACCTTCATTAATAGCGGCAGACTGAGTTGTATTTCCACATTCCATCGCCCAGACAGAGTTTTTACCTGTTTTGCAATACCTCACCTTCATGCATAAACACAGAAGGACGTCTATCCATTCCTTCTCTACTGCCCCTACCGCAGTGCCTCTCAGACATGATCGAGACCCCCAGATAGACACACATTAGAATCATGGCGAATTCTCTCATGAAAATCCATGTGGGACGTTTTTGTTGCTGTTTCACATTTTTGTCCTTGGTGTGTATGCATGGTTAATGTTGTATACTTTCTCTAGAAATGAAATGCGTATGTTTTGTTGTAAAATTAAAACTTTTCTAATTTTGATGATGATCTCACAACCTAACAACTATACTTTAACTTATAAGAAAGCCGTAGAGGCCTAAAGTTTTAAAGGTTGCAACAATGCATACTTGGCTAATGGTAATGCAGTGGAGGATAAACCCACCAAATCATGTTATTTTAGTTTTTTCTAACAGATTATTCATCAATATTACTATGCAACTTTTTATGCGCCACTATTTTCTTTCTTGAGTAACTGTAACCAATTGCGCATGAAATAATTAGAAGTTATTAACTGGAATCAAAACTGCCACATGTGATTAAGCCTATTTATCTTGTACTGATTTCACAGTATTTTCAGAGATTCCTGCAGCTACAATGAACCAAAAAGCAAAGGGTCAGCCCTCCCTGTGAGGACCTCATGTGGAGTGAAGCGTGTAACTGACAGATGCTCATATCACATGACAGTAGCTCCAGTATGGGGGGGAAAGTCACCCATCTCCGTGTTTACTAAGCCCGAGCAGTTAGCTCATTCCTTCCATCCTTTTACTCTGGCTAAATCTTTCATGGCACCCTCTTCATTTACAATGACTGGAACCTGCAGGTGTTGAGTGATAGTCACGATGCTGAGGCGATAAAAGCCCTCCACTCACTAAGCTCTGCGACAAAATCTCCCCAAGTATTTTATTTCTCTGCTCAGATCCAATCTCTCGCAACAAGAGTGCTATTTTTTCATACCTTCACCTTTAGGAGTCCTACAATCTGAGGGGGTTACTATACACTTTTACAGCAGGGTCACAAAACTGTATTTCATTTCTTATAATATTTGAATATTATAGTATGACGGCCATCAAATACCATCAGAGCGCACCAGACAGGCAGACAGAGCAGGCATATTATAGACGCCTATAGGAATATTAAAGTGTTACCACAGGAAATAATAAGGTCAGTGAAACTCATATTTGAGTACCACAAACATGCTTTAAGTCTCGAAGGAGATATTATAGGAAAACTTGGTACAGGAATATACAATACTGTATAGGTCCCAAGAATGTTATGTTACAGGAATATCACAGGAGACAAGGGAACTTCTTTTCGGCAGAATAATGACGCTCTACGCTCACTCTCACATAGACACCCATACAGAAACAGAATCATATCTGTCATATTATAAAGACTTTTGCGCGTTAATATGACACCGACTTGTTGATTCAGTATCGCACATCCTGCCAAAGAAATGTGCTGATTTTTTTGCACATGGAGCTGTGATGATGGTGTGAGGCTGAAGCAGCCAGCGTCTATGTTTGTTTATTTTTGGCTGGATGGTGGGGTGGGGTGGTGGCGGTGGTGGTGGTGGAGGGGGTGTGGGGAGCTGATGATGAATGAAATCTCCTGCACGTCCAACGGGGATCGGATCAGTGTCACCCTATTGTCCCGTTGTGGCAAAGTGGGCGGATAGCAGTGTCTCTCCCTGCCCAATGGCAGGCACGACTCTCATGAGAGTGGAGAGAGGCACTTTTCTGCCATGCAAAATCCCTAAAACCATCATCATTCCGGCTCGGGAACCCACAGTACTGTGTAACAGCCTCCGCCGCTGAGAGATGACAGAGCCAATCTCAGCGCACACACGGCCCTGGGAGCTTGGAGCTGCGTAGAGCCACCGCACCAAAGACAAGGAGACGCACAGCACCTCTTTTTGATTTTGTGCGAAAGGGACTTAAAACCGGGAATTAAGGGAGTTTTTTCATCCTGTCCGCGTCGTCTCACTCAATCCGAACGTGGCCATTTGCTCAATGTCATCATGATCATCTTCTCGTCGCGCAGTGTACTGCTGTCTGTCTATTATCCACAGATCTTCCTGATCCTGACGAGTGGCAGCTACCTGTAAGTTTGAGCCAATTAACGGGGTCCTTAATTAACTTCAGAGAGTGCGCGCGCTCATCCTCAGCAACACAAAGACGCACAGGTTTGGTTTTGCTCCCGTGCAGCTTTCCTACCGGACAACGGGCTATATTTCCTTTTTCCTAATCATCAAACGCCGGTTCTGAGATGAAGTTCTTTACTATTCCGCGTTCACAGATTAGGGCTTCATTTTAAGTTGTTTATATTGTGTCTTAAAACTCTAACGGCACAGGGAGCAGCCGTAGCAAAAGTCCAACTTACGCAGTAGATGTGATTAAATTTTAGGACATTTTTCACACACTTCCTAATGTTATACAAGCGTAAAATCCCGTAGAGAATACTACTCATCAGTGGACACATCGCCGGGGAAATAATCCACGTGGGAATAAACTAATTATGTGAAAACCTGAACCCGCTAATGTGCCGTCTGCTGGCGGATGAGCATGTCTTGTGAGTAAGCGGTGATGGCTTGTGTCTAGCTGTCGAATTGCAAATATTTCAAGAAAAACAAAACATCTTGGTGACTCCTACACGGATTCATTTTGGCCACAGAGTGGCAGAGATGTTCAAGACAATTGGATGCTAAGATTCTGTCTTTTTTGAGGAGAATTTAACACCATATTTTTACGCATGCGAGCACCGTTAACCTGTCAGAGCGTGTGAAAGATCCTCTCTGCGCATTACCTCATCTCTGGTTAATTCTCAGTATTTCGATGTTATCATTTGAACCCACATCTGAAAAGATCTGCCTGCAACGTGCACGTGATTGACGCTGTAATGCGCTGCGGCTTTGAATTAAACGAGAATTACTCTTGCAGGAGAACACTGGCTTTCTTAAAGCTTCCAAAGTAATTACTCACCCATGCTCCCTCGCTCCTTCCTCTTGCTGCCCCGGAGACCCCAAACCTGATGCTGAAATAGATGTGGTTTTTGGTTTTCTGTTAAAAGTG
Organism: Oplegnathus fasciatus; assembly: GCA_003416845.1. Lineage (NCBI taxonomy): Eukaryota > Metazoa > Chordata > Actinopteri > Centrarchiformes > Oplegnathidae > Oplegnathus > Oplegnathus fasciatus. Next base: position 262,458 of record NTHP01000185.1, read on the forward strand.
GGCTACACTGCTAAGTATAGTGATGGCTTGCACATTAAAACTACATACCATTGTTTGTTTTGATTATTTAAGTTTGTTTTATGTTGAGCATTAACCACAAAATACGTTTTGGGGAGAATATTTAAAGATGGATTCAAAATAATGCAGCGCCTCAAAGCTGCACAACTAATGTTTTGGCATGTTAAACTGTGAAATTTGTAGAGCTGTGGGTGGCAAATGAGCCGTCAGCAAAAGGATCTGACCATGTAGAGCTTTTGGGCCACTGCACACCTCACACTCCAGTATCGAGGAATTTCACACTTATTGTTCCAATGGCAATAATCTGACCATTTTCACTCTGTTTTGCTAATATCGCACTGGCCTAACCGATGTGTGACCGGGGATATAGTTTAAATAGATGTAAGTAGGATTTTGTTATGAATTAAACACCTTCAGTGCACTGTTCATCTTAAGCTCTTATGTTTGCACAGCAAAAGAGGAAAATCATATTCAGCTCTAAAACAACAGTTAATTTCCTGCTCTTGGAGAAAGAAGGGCATATATTCACTTGACTTAGTTAAGTTGTGTCTCAGGCATTTTTGTGAGTGCATTCCTCAGTAGAAGATGCATGCCTGGGAGCTTAATAGTGTGTCAGTTAGGTTCAAAGTGTTCCATGTGATGGAGTAGGTGGCTGTGAGCACACCATATGCCATGACGTAGACTATAGTTTCTCTTAAGGCCAAGCTACGCTGTGATGGAATCTGTGCGCTCCTCACCGCTCACGCTGCTGCTGATTTCGCTTTTTCAATTACGTTTTCCCAAAGAAATTCATTTATTGTCAGGTCAACCTGGCAGAAGCCTCTGTTTCTGTGACATTTAATGTTGGATGTTTAGTGTGATGTGTTTTTCTTTCAGTCACATCACACATTCTGTGATTAATATAATGTAAACAGTAACTTGTGTTTTGTCAAATATAATCTCAAATGATTAAGGATAAAGATTTGTGTCACCTCTAAGTTTAGAAGCAGGTGTCAAAGCCCGTGTGCACAACCAGTTTATATAACACATGACACTAACATGGCCTCCAAATTTCAGAGGTTTACTTACAATTTTGGATATGCACTCTACAGTATCTGTACATGGCTGAAACCTGGCAAACATTCATGCCACCTGTTGCTAGGTAATTTACAAAAAAAACTCTCTGCATCAATTTATATATCAGATCATTGCTGTAATGCCTGTGACATGAAATCACGCTCCATGTTTTGTTCAAACTTGACATTTATTTATAGCAACTGCAGCATCTAAACAGACATATCCTGTGACATTTTCAAGTGTCGTTAAGAATATCTGTTGGCGGTCTATGTGATGGTAGATCTGTGACCGTGTGTGAGCTGTCCCCAAGCTGCTGGCGCACACACAGAGTATACGCTAAGCAAACAGAATCGCATTTGTGCACTTTGATGATTTCAGGGATTTAAAAGCTTAGCTCTGGAATTCTCTGTTTGGTGTTGTCTAATGGTTTGGGTTGCCTGTGGCAGACGGTGATTCTGTGAATTAGCAGGTGAATGACATGAGAAAGAGCCAAGAGGGGAAGTTATAGGGAGTTCTGTTTGTCAGGCTTGAGAACATCAGTGTGCTTGTTGTGTTAGCTTTTAAGCGGTGCACTTCAGTATCAGAGATATAAATGGCTCAAATCTATTTTATTGCCATTGGATTTATATAAACAAACCAGCAGTTCTATTCACCCGTAACATTCTTTATGCAAGACAGTGAATTTCTCCAGTTGCACATTACTTGTCTTAATGAGCCTGACCTTTTGGTTTGTACAGACTACATGTCATTGTTGCCATGAACAACCACATATACAGCAGAGGGTCACAGAGGGTCAGAGGAGTTCAAGCCTGTTTCACAGCAGAGAGAGCAAAGAGGGTTCCAAAGCAGCAGCAGCAGGCCTGAGTTACTGCAGTCACTGAATGCACCTGATGCAATTCTTGTTTTCTTAAAAGAAGTTTTCGTTTTTAGTTGTTTTATACTTTGGAAGTTACAGGCTGCAGTTGACAGTGTAGTGATGCACAGGTTTTGCAGAGCAAAATGAATTATGCTCTTTGTCTCGTCTTGTCACATCTTGCTTATGGCTCTCTCTTTTAAAAAAATACACATTTTAACATTTTACTGTAACAGAAAAAATCTTCCTACTTCCGTTAGCTTTTGTGGTAATTTTTAGAGTTCGCCAAATCAACAGTATACACAATGACACTTTCCCTTTTATATACTGTGTACGTTCCCCTGACTGCACTGAGTAGACCAAGAGAATGTGTGTAACCCTCAATCTGGTAACAGATGCTCGTCTCCCCGTAGTTAGGATTTATTTGAATTTATGTGAAATTTAGATTTATGTTTTTCTGTCTTTGTGGAGAAACTTAACCAACCAGTGGAAAGGGAACATGATTGTCCAAGAGCGATTTCCAATCAACGATTGTATCTATGTTCTCAAGATCACTGTGAACTAGAATCCACAGAAACAGTGTCTCTCCCCCTCACCCATTCTTCCTTTTCACTCCTCTTAACGCCGCCATCGTTTTTCGCTGACACACAACTTGCCTGCGTTAGTTTGCCCCGTTTGTGGTGAAGCCTTTGGAGGTCGACGTCATACTTCAAAGCTGGCGTTTGCCTCCATGCTCATTTATGGCTCCCTGTCCCTGACATGTTTGAAAAGTATGTATCTACATGGTTTCGAGGGCTATAAACAGAGCCGTGGAGAAAGTCAGCGCTTTGTTTAGCTGTAACCGGTTTTGGCTTTCTCAGTGGCTGCAAAGCCATCTTTAACATATGTTTTGATATTATCACATTGAGTGATCAGATATGATGGAGTCTCCCTGAGGAGAACTGAGAAGGAGGCGTGTCATTTACTATACAGCACATAAATACCCTACAAATTAAGGCAACTAGAGTTGAAACCCTTACATATTTTCCATGCAAACCAGTCTTAGGATGTGGCTAAAGTAAAAGCAATCCCTCATGAAATGTATAGGCAGCACTTTACACTCTGAATAACTTTCAAACGCATAATTACACAAATCACAAGGAATAATATTTTGCGTGACATTTGGTTAAAAAGTGAACCCTGCATCTACATCACAAGACAGAGAGCAAGTGTAAATACTGTATTTGCGTAAGAGTCAAGTCTGGCGACTATTCACGCCACTATGTTACCTAACAATTAACACAAAAACCTCAACTCATTACTCAAATCCCATCACCCAAACCAATGTGGAATAGCGTTTTCAGTAGTCAAATAAGCATCTTCTTTTCTCTGCCTGGGCTGTTTTAACAAGTTTCCCTGTATGTTTTTTTATGTTTTATGTTGGATTAAGTTTTCAGGTTTTTGATTTACCTCTAATCCATTAAATAGCAATACTTTCATGCAGTACAGCTTTCACTTCACTACGGAACGTGCATCCATCACTGGTTGTATTGAATCCTGTTCTGGAGAGTCTCACATAAGTGAGTCAGTCTGACCATCCCCTGGAAGTTCTAACTGAGTCTGTGTTTGTGTGTGTCTGTATGTCCATTGATGTGTGTGTGTGTGTGTATGAATGCATGTGTGCGTGTGTTTCTCTTACTTTGGCAGGGCCCTGTCCTCGGTGGTAGCTCTGGGTGCCAACATCATCTGCAACAAGATACCCGGGCTGGCACCTCGCCAGCGGGCCATCTGCCAGAGCCGCCCGGACGCCATCATTGTTGTGGGCGAAGGCGCTCAGATGGGCATCAATGAGTGTCAATACCAGTTCCGATATGGACGCTGGAACTGTTCGGCGCTGGGTGAAAGGACAGTCTTCGGTCAGGAGCTGCGAGTAGGTCAGTCTGGGTTCTATCACAAAAGGGAATGGGCACAGCGTGTGCTTGTGTGCGTATTTATGTACGTGTGCTCCTGTATGGTTTTTATGAGCCTCAGTTGGAGTGAGGATATTTTTTTCAAAGTCATGTAATTTCTGCCAGTAATCACATCTTTAATGAGCAAGTTTTGTTTAGTGTCAAACCTTTTTTTAGTTAGAAGTAGGATTGAAATCAGGGATATGTACATTCTAAGGTTAGTTTTGAGTTAATGCTTTGATTTAGGGTTAACTTCTTCTACCCTGCAGGACTCTCTGGTGGGTAGATCATGAAGAACTCATATTATGTGGCAGAGCTTCATTCAAACTCTTGGACATGGCTGGGTTCACCTGTTGGGGGCCTGGAGCAAAAGTTGAACCTGTGTTTCTGTGTTTTAATTAGCTGTATTTAGGAATAGCACAAAATAAACAGAAATAGTTAGATCAGATTTTGACACAAGGAAGGGACAAAAAAAGTATGTATTAATACAGGACCCGTCTTGATTGATATTATACTTTAGCGATGCAAGTTCTCAGACAAATTTACATGTAACCAAAACACCAAAAACCAACCAACATGCAGCAAAGTCAGAGTTTTTGGACCCCAAATGTTCCAGAAACCCCCAAAATGTCATGCTGAATTAAAGGTGAATGCATCTAAAGTGACGTATAAGATTTTACATTTGATGTTGCAGCCATAAAAATGGCATCTTGGATTTGAATATGTCTTCAGCTGGAGCAAAATACTGCTTCAGTGACGCACTGGAACAAACCGACACGAGAATACACACTATATGAGACATTTCTGTACAGAATGGAATCATTTTTTTGTAACTTTGAAGCTGCTTAAGGGGTCATTTAAGGGGAATATCAAGGTTCATGAGGTTAAGATGTGAAGCGTTATGTAAGGGATAAGGTCATTGCTTGAGAGTATAAATGTTATCAGTGATAGATCTTCACAAGTGTGTGTGCGTGCGTTCTGTGCAGCGGATCATTAAATGACAAATTGAACACTGAAAACACATTACAAAAAAGGGATTACAACTTGGATGTTGTGTGCATGCGGGATGCAAAGCAGAGCACTTTTTTAGCTGGCTGTGATCACTGCTTGTCATTTGGTAATGATAATGAAGTTGACGATGATAATACCAGTGACTTTCCTATTGAGGAGGGAACAGAAGTTACATAATGCGTGTTTCGAGCCATCCTATTGTCTCAGTTTTAAGAAACAGTACAAGGAGAGTATCAAAAATGTGGTACCAGCCCCCGACCCTCTGAGCCCCATGAAATATGGCTCTTCGCAAGCCAAACCCAAGCTGCACACATCACACAGTCAAAACTCAAACCAGCAACACACAGTCTCTTTGACTCTCTATTGTATAACCATTCGCATTGGCATTGCTCAAGAGGACCTCATATACTGCTGATTCCAGCCCATCTTAGTTGTCCTCTCTTTCAATTGACAATGTTGTATTTCTCCAGCGCACTCTTTTCTGTTTCGTTTCTGTTGATGTAGGTCCTGCAATGAGCCTGTTGGTTAGCAGCATGCCGACCATTGCTGGCTATGCCAAAGTTATGGAAAAGCTACCGAAAGGCACTGGAGCCCTAATGGGGAAAACGTATGGTTGAAAAATGATATCGCAAATGAGGAGACAACTAATGGTGTTATTGCAGAGAACGCTTGTTGAACCAAAATAGATGGACACATCTGTTGTTAATCGGGCAAAATTGTCCATGTCTGGCTGGGTCATGAGAGTGTGCACATACATGCAGCAAAAGACGTTAAGCAGACAAACATTTACATTTACGATGCTTTTGTTTGAGAGACTTGGCATTCGGCAAACCCCTTTTGTATCGCTTTTGTTTTACAGGGACTTTTATATATTTCCTTTCATTTAGAAGATGCTTTGTTGCCATTACGTTGCGGTTGGGCTGTGCATTTAATCCAGTGGCTCTGTTAACAATCACTCCTCTTAAGGAGTAGCTGAATTAGCTCCAGCTCCCTCTCCAAAAGCATTTTTTCTTTGTTGTGAATGTGGCGCTTTCTTTTGTAATGGAGCTCATGTTGTTTCCCTCAACACTCAACATCCCCTTTCCTCCTCCTTTCGGTCGGTACTCTTATGCCCTTTTGCAGGGCATAGACATTTAGGAATGATATTAGGCATCGGTTCATCAGAAGCATCTGTGTGTCTGCATTTTTGTAGGACTGATGTTTGTGTTTTTACGTATTATACTGTTTACCTAAAGTACTTCGTAGTATAAAAATATACACTTAGCAACTCAAATTCGCACAGGCCTTGTTTTCTAATGGGGATTTAAGTATTGTCACTCATCTTTGTGTATCTGATGTGCATGCAAAGTTATATGTATGTGCTCAAGAGTTCATTTATTTGTCATTATATAACACAGGGTAGCGAAATTCAAGCTGTCTCTTTATGCTACACACAAAAAAACAAAAAAAACCTCCGATTAATTATGGTGGAGTGCGGAGGTTGAGGCCATTCAGCTCAATGGGGGCTCTTTCACTTTTCGCTGGTGGCGCCCCATAATGGCGTCATCTGAATTTCATGCTCGCCTTTGCTCTTCTTGTTTGGTTTCCATAGTGGATCTGCACAAATAAATGCTTCATGCGCCCGCGCTGAACTGTTGGTGTCCAGCTCTGGTCAGAGAGCGATGACTACTGGGCCTGCCATGATTGTCCAATAATGATGGGACTTGGTGGCCTTCTCAATAAAGTATTCCAACGATGACGTCTTCTTTTAGACCAACGTGGAACTTGATTTTGCTCAGGGTTCCCATGACAGATTTACAAAGACATTTTTGATTTGAGTTTATTGATGAATAAAGAAAATAACCAGCGAACAAGGACCTATTTGTCTGCCTTTTTTCTTATTTTTGTTCTACATTATAATCACCACCAATCTGACCCTCTCTTGGCATATTTGAATCACACACGCAGGTAGTATAAGCTAAACTGTAGAGATTCATGGGAAATATTTTTATGCTTATTTGATAAATCGAAAGAACACATCTGGCAACGGAACTTAAACTTTCTCGAATATCAGTTTTGGACTACAAATTGTGACGTTTTATGGCCCCATCTGTGTGTCACCCTGTAATCTTACTCAGTAGCTCTGTTCTTGATGGACTGTAAAAAGTGCTCTTGAATGAGCACATTCCTACTCTGAGATTAGTCCCCTGTGACTGGGATGCAGGAGCACCGGGTTCTTCCTCTCTCCTTCAAGTGAATAGAGTTATTCCTCCACTCCACAGGGGCAAAAAGGAGAAAATGTCGCATCGTTTGTGCCTCTTGACAGTGTTGGCATATCATGTGGAACCCATGGCTGCACTGAGGCACACACACAGCAGCTCTTTGTCCGTCTGGTCGGTAAACTGTCTAAACAGAGGCTTGTGCGCTGGTTTTGTGATCGGGATGTGGGTTCATGGTTTTAACACAATACAAGTTTTGTTGCAAAATCAAAAAATCTGTAGTGCCAAAAGCCGTACAGTAACTGTACAATACAAAATGAGTTCAAGGACATGTTTTACATTTTAATGAGTTCTTTCTATCAATAAATGCACTGCCAAGTGACAGATCGGAATAAGAACACACACCCATTCACACACAAGTATTATTGTGTAATAAATGTGTTATTGATAAACTGTGGTGAAAAGCAAGCCAGCAGGTCAGAGATGAACAATAAATTCACTCACTGACTGGAACATTAGCTGCACAGAAAATAAAGTTGTACTGAATTGAATTGAAGTGAACTGAGAAATCCTCTCACCGCTGGGCATTGCCTCATTCTGGACACATGAAATATGACAAATCTCCTCTGAGTTTCTTTTCAGCTTGCACAGGTATGTTAATGTTACCTGATGAGTCAGTGATGAGAGTTTTTTGCTCGATATTGCACATTTAAAATTGTGAAAATGGATTACTCATCTGATGATTGATTACAACTGGCTTATGCTTTAGGACTTGACAGCATATTTGGAGGGACACCACACAGACTCAGACGTCCAAAAGTGATCACAAAGCTCTTGATCACCGATGTTACTCTGAATGATCTTTTCTGTGACAGCACAAAGGTCTTGGCTGTGATTATTGTAGATTATTATAATATTTGATTGATGTGGGGAGCACATTAGGGATAACATGAGCATTCAGGTGATTAAACAAACCACTTGTGTAATCATATTCACGATCTAAAGGTGAAAGTACTCGGATATTTCATTATAATCATCTGCATTGTCAACATGCAAGTGCGCATAACCATGATAATACAGCAGGACATATACAGTGGACAGTATGATTAATAATTTCAATGCTCTGACTTTTCACTTTCCATTAATTGGTTTAGATAATCTGGTTAAATTGAGGACTTCTCTGAAATCAGTGATTGCTCATGTTGGTCTCGCTGTCTATTAATATTGACTTCCCAACATGTCTCAGCAGTTAAGCGTCATAACCAATTATTGGCCAAACTGTGAAATTAGCATTTAACAGCGCTGACATGGCTGACACGTCCAGATGTTGTTTTATTACCGTGTCTGACTGCCTGGTGATGTGTTCAGGTTCCTCTCTGGGTCTGTGCTCCGAGACCTGTCGGTATAAGAGATATGTGGCGCTTCTATCTTACAGACTCGCTGCACTATTAAAACCAGCCTTGTGTCAGCTGTGCCACCCACTATAACCATCTTTGCTTACTAGCAATGATAGATGAACTGTGGCAGCTATTCCAGTTGACTTTCTACAATGATCTACAGTCAATTGGGCTTGTGTCAAACAGCACAGAGTATTCCCTCTAAGCACTGTGGTTATGTGGAGAGTGGAAGTGTCCTCTAATGTGCCCTGTTACTCATATTAACTGCACGTTTTTGTGTTAGTGTCACAGCAGGAGTGTAGTGATAAATTCTGGAGGGTGAATCCTGTGTGAAATAGAACAATAGTTGCGTATTGTGAGCCTTGTTTTAATACATATCCAACGAGTTGCTCTACAGCTTCGCTGATCTGAGCTTTTTGTGGATGAGGTTGGGTAGCTACTGCACATTTGTAGGGTTGAATGAACTCAACCTGCAATTACATACAGATTTTTTTATGTGCAGTTTCTTAAATGACTGCATTAGCCTTTAGAGCATTCTTAGAGAGTTCCACTCATTCGCAGTTTCACTACTTCACCATTAATTGACGTTTAAACTCTTTCCTATATTCAAAAGTATTAGTCTTGTTAGGATGGTGATACATAATTGTGGCTGTTCTGTCCTAAACTCTAACCAAGCGATAAGATATACTGCTGGATACCAGTGTGTGATTGGTGTGTGATTGGTTTTTGCATCTTGAGGCAGTGAGATCAAGCTCTCCACTACTGTAGGTGGGAAGGCTGTTGGTTGGGATCTGACAGTGCTCGTTCAGTTTAGCAGTGTCCCACTAGGTCATCGTGGGAGACCACAGACACCACAGCTACTGCAGAACTCCCTTGCCAGTTAGACACTGTGGAAAAGTTGGCGATTTAACGTTTTCTCTCAACACCTTATTGTCAAACTGCCATCAGCTCGCACACGACATTCTCAGTTGTGATAGTTTCCAGTGTTTGTTGCTCATGATTGAAGATGTAACCATGTTTTCTGACCATGTCTGTATGTATTATGGAATTTTTTAGCATGGCATGAAATCATGGAATACACCCTTTCAACAAAATGTTCCAATCTGCAAATTCCCACATCATCATAATCAAGTACAGGGGAAAAGCTATTCCCGTTCCGCTCCCATTTAAGTTTTTCATTCAAATCCCCCAAATTATGAACACTAAACCTTTCCCCCTGCTCTGTGATCCAGTCTTAGTTTTGGACTGGTGGGAGGAGATGTCGGCATTTTTTCAAGAACTAAAGATCAGCCGACCGCAAGTCTAATGCATTCTCTCTGTGCTGCCTGCTCTTGGAGGCAGTCTTTCTGTTCTGGATCTGCTCCATGGTATTACATTCGCTTTCCAAGAGAGCACACATTAATAGTTGGGTTATTGAGCATTGCATAGCCCGAGATATCTTCATTCAGCAGAGGTGATTCTGTTTCAAAGGGTGGTCATTTGATATTTATTTCACTCTTCTGCTGTCAACAGAAAAGTGTATTCAGTTCAGAAGATGGCTTCTGCTGGCACCTTCCCTGTTGCCTGACACTCCGCTGAACACAAGACTTCAGGGTAGATGAATTGATGGAAAAATGAAAGCATCCCCATTCTTGTTGCAGCTCTATCCCTCAACAGTTTCTCCGCTTTGCAAAGAGCATTGGCTCCCTTATTATGCTCTAACTGACAAATTGGAGAACAACACCATAAACTCGCAGTGAGATTTGAAACTGGCAATTTAAGTGCGTCTCTGTTTCCTCTGCAAAAGCAGATTTAGCAGTCCTCCCCTTGTGCCCAGCTCTGTTGTTGGCATGAGTTGGTACCTTCAGTCTGTAAAAATGTGGAATGAATTATCCTGTGCTAACAGAAATGGGTGTTATTGAGTGGCTTGTTGCAGTCTATTAAGAAGTAATAATAAAATTAGAGGCAAATCCATCAGCGAGTCGGGAGGAAAGGGGGGGGTTTCAGGATAAGAATGGCAAACGTGGTCAATCCTCCACTCATAATACTTGGCCTGGTTTGTGGATGAATCATTCTATTTTAAATATTTCTGTCAAGACTGATCCCATGGCTGTGATTTGTTGATGCCGTTTTATTATGCATATTTAAGTGTGTTCACCCACGCGTGAAGTGCATCGAAAGCCCCATGTGGTTTCTGTTACACATCTCACATAATAAGTTGATGTGTTTTAAATCCAGCGAGTGATCTTTGCCCCATGCCTCAACTTTAACACACATGCACTATTATATGAACATGCTTTATTTTCCTGTTGCATTTATTTTATTGCGCAACTGTGGTGATTCAGATTTCGGTAATCAATCCAGTATTACTGGACATTTGTACTTTTTTCCTTCCTTAGTATTATGTTTTGACTTGACTGAAAAAAAAAGCCTCATCTTGTGTACCATCGACATTCCTTTGGTTAACCACCTGTAATAGAGATGCCCTTCACTTAAAAGACCTGCTTATGAACACCTTACAGCTCTGTTCAAATTGCAATGCACTTGATGTTGGCGATTAGAGCTTGAAAATGGACACCTTTCAACGGCTACACTCAGCATCAAAGGCCAACACTGGCCCCCTTGTCATAAAATGGCCTGCTCTAGTTACTCTCTGTTTGACTTTCCAGCCAGTTTGTCACCGTCCTGATTCATGCTTTTCATCTGAAAGAGGTTTCTTGTTGTGCCGGCAGTGAAATATTACAAAAGTTCAATCACGCTGCCTCTGGCTCATTGCACAAGAATGGATGCAGCACTTGAGCAGGTGAGCCTTTTGCTGCAGAGGGAATACTGCTGTGTACTTCTTTTAGCAGTGCATCTGTTGTTTAATCACCAGATCGACATGCTTAGGTAGAATTGCAGGCAAGATATTGTTTTATTCATGTTACTTTGACACAAAAATGCTTTTCAGAAAAGATGAAAGGAAAAGTCTGTTTTGCTCTTTGACCTACATCATACTTCTCTCCCTTTCACTTTCTCGTCAATTTACTCTCTTTTTCTGTCTCTCTCTCTCTCTCATTTACCTCAGATTGGCACTGAGTTGTTGCCCCAAGCTGTGAAGAAATAAGAAAGATAAGAAATGTCTGTCTGAATAAACAAATGGCTTAGGCTGAAGGGAGGCTGGAGAATAGAGGGTGTGTTCATGTCTGTATTTTCCCATCCTCCTTTATAGTATCACCTCCCAGCCAGTCCCTCCCTCCCTCCTCCCTCGCTCACCCATCTCCCCTTGGAAGCTCAGAGTGTGGTGAAGGCAGTGGGTGATCCACCTGCCAGGACTGCAGGGCTGCAGGGGCCAAACCAGCGTCTAGTCAGATAAAGGATGTTTAAGTCAGCAGGTTCATTGAAAATCACTTGTGTGGAAAGAACTCCTGGACAGGCACGTACTTGATCGGGAGCTGGAGGTGCAGGACTCCTTCGAGCAGTGCTCCCTCTCAGAGGAGGGGAAAGGTCACTACAGACAGATAGAGGCAGACATAACTCAGAGCTGAGGTCGGTTTCTGTATACCCAGTTTAAACAGCGGAGGAGGATAAGTGAAAAGAAGATGTGGTTGATAGGAGTTTTTGGATTTTGGCTTAGTGTTTTACATTCCATACCCCTTTAAAAATAAGCTGAATTTGTTTAAGATTGAAGGAGTGTTTTTATGTTTGGATGCAGTGTGTCAGAGACAGTAGATGCACAGGATTTTGTTTTTTATATCTTAAACAACAGAAAATCTGTGCATAGCATATATATATATTTTTTACATTGTTATAGTTATTATCATCCCACGTTCTTAAATCAAAAAAGATCTGTGAAGTCTTTGGCTCTTATTTGAGAATCGTCGTGGTGTCAATCAAATTTTCCTGGCCTTACTTCTACGAGTCATAACGATTGAATACATTTAATCAGGTGGAATAAAAAAATATTACAAAGGCAGTCGTAAGTAATGATTATGACCCTCACATTTTATTTGTTGTTGAAGGCTTAAAATAGCCATTTAATTTGCTTTCTCCCACATATCTAGCATTTCCCCTCTCATACGCTGCACTACAAGCTCCTGGTTTGAAGACAACAAAATACTTGCAGATTATAAACGCGTTGGCGGAGCTCCTTCCCCTTCTCGGAATCAGTTGATGGTCATTTGTGGTGAAATTATATCCCCGCAGAATGCAAGTACAACATCACAGTCCAACCTAAGGCTAATAATGAACGGACGAGAAAATCTGTTCAAATGACCATGTGGTTCCATTCGTGCTTTGTTTCTTCATCTTGACAAAGTAAAAGGAAATGCAAGTTGAAATATTAATTTCACCCAGCTGAACTTTTTCATCAAACTCCTTTTAAATCATGTGGTGATGCCGTCTTAACAGACATTCAAGTTAAATATCAACTACAGGATAAACATTCTTTCCTTGAAAGCAAATAAGTCAGTCGTATAGAGTAACTGTAGCCACCTACATTGTCAACCTGATGATTATTCAAAATCTAAAAAGTAAATTATAACTCAACTCAACAGATTTCTTTGCTTCTCTTATTTTAAAGGCTATTATGATTATGGAGTGAAGCTTAACAGTTAAATTCTTGCTTGAAAAAACTACAACATTACCCTGTTTGACATATGAGCTTGTTCACTTGGCTATGAGTGTTATACCCAGGACTACCTTAAGAAAGACAGTCAAAAAGTCATTCTTCAAGACTGGGGTTTTTCAAGAGCACACAAATGGATACTTTGATACTGGTGAACTCTCCCAAAATACCATCAATCATCTCACTGCCGCCGAGGTTTTTCCCTTTGTGGGATTAGTTCCTTGTTGGTCGTACACCCCATAGGCAAATTGTGGTTATCAACTGAGATATGTAATCATTCACCCAATTCCGTTATCCCATATAGATAAAAAACATTTGTCGTTATCATAAAAGGAGGCTATATCAGGGCTGCTATCGCGAAAAAGATAAAATATCTCTGGTGCATCGTGGTGCAGATTCACTCCCAGGCAGCCAAGTACTTGATACCATGCGGATAACAGCATGGAAATGATGCGTGCATTGTGTTATGGTGGAACGGTGGTGGATAAAAGGCCTATTTTTCAGCCCATCATCATGTGGGTAGCCGTAATCCTCTCTGCCCTCCTCTATGTGAGTCCAGAGAAAACAGACCAGTCGTATATATGTGTGTGTGTCCCAGTGTGTAGGATCTTTCCCCTAACTTTATCAGATAGGGGAGTCTGATGTTTTGTTGTTCTTCAGTGTGTGGGCTGTGGTCATCATGGCTCGGTAAAGGTCATCGCTTACTCTTTTTCTCCCAGTGTTTCGCCTCACATCCCCTGCCCACCACATGTGTCTGTATCAAGGGTGGGGCCTCTCATCCTACGCGACCAAACAGCGCTATCATCGCCAGGCCCCTTTGCTTGTTCATTCATCAGCTCTGTCTCTGTCTCAGACTGTGTGGGTGTGTCGGGAGCTGGGGTCCCTCTCCTTTCCCTCACCCCTCTCTCGCTCTCTCTCTCTCTCCCCTGCCCACCCACCGTCTGTCTGCTGACGTGGCCCGGGGTCGTTCTGGGCCCTGGCCCTCGGGCCCCTGTGTATGTGTGTGTGTGTGTATGTGTGTGTTGTTCGCCCCTCCCCTCCCAGCGGCACTGTGTTATCGGTGGGATCTGCGTCTGTCTGTGTCTGCCAGTGCCGCTAGACGCAGGAGGAAACAGGATGCGAGAGGATCAACTGTAATCTCACAGTGCGCTTTGTTCCACACAATCCCAGGCCGATCACTGTATTCTCTACACGCAGGGCCGCCACTGGACATTTACATGTGCCAACAATCACACCGCTACTGGCCCACTTAGGTGAGAGCGCAGAGAGAGGGAGAGTTAGTGGGTTTGAGGCAAAGAGACACTGGGAGGAGGGAGAGGATGTTAAGAGACCTGGAGCTTTATTTGAGGGTTTGATGAATATCAACGAATATGGAAATGTTAGGTCTGGAGGTTTCTTTTGTAATGAGAAAGGAAAGATGTCATCAGTGGCATATTTGACTCGCTGATTATAGTGATGATGATAATGATATCTTCAATGATATGATGTGGGATTGATATATATCTCAGTAAATATGTTTCCATTGAAGATGAAACAAAGTCAAATGGGATTGAAATAGAGGAAAATTCTCAACACTGTCCTCAAATGAACTTGATGATTACCATGTACAGCACATACAGGCCTGCATTTCCAGATCTGAGCAGGTGAGGTCCTGATTCGGTCTCATTATTAGGATGAAAGGGTGGGAAGAAGGATTTGTGCCTGTTTTAGCAAGTCTCGGTATTCAGTCAAAAAGCTTTATCTCCACCTCAGGGAGATCAGGGAAGAAAAAGGATGCTTTTGAGATGTTTTCTGCCAGCCCAATTTTCTATGCCTGGGAGGCAGCTTACTTAGATTCTCAGCATTTAATACCGGCAACGTTAAATACCCTCATAATTGTTTTAGCTTTACTGCTCAAAGCCCTCCTTATTATATGAATCAAACTCGGGACCCTACAGTAAGAGCTGTGCCAAAGCGTGTCACTTCCCCAGCTCCATGATGTGAGTACACTGAGAATGTGGAGCCTAGTTCTGGTAAAACAATATTATTTTATTGTACAGGAACACGGCTGTGCTAATTCCTCAAGCTGCAAACCTCACGGACCACAACTTTGTCTATAATTTGCTGGGAGCATATGTTCATAGCAACGGTACATAAAGCGGAACGGAAAACAGTAGTAGAGAGCGCATTAGTCAGTTCAGTGATTGGTATACAAAGCAAGGGGTTTTCCTCCAACTTTCTTCCCCTTCCATGGGGCCCTGGAGTCACAGTTCCAGCGCCGGCACTGCATTGGTTAGAGCTTGTTTTTGAAGTGTTTTGGGTGTCATAACTTTATTATATATGTACAGTGTAGAAAAATAACTTTTTTAATGGCATGTACATGAACTTATACTTACATTTAGTGTTAAAAAAGCCTGAAAGTATATAAGATTTCTATCTGATTCACTCTTTTGCAGAAGTTTTTGGTGGTAGGTTTCATATTTTGAATTTATCTTGCTGTATAAACTTTTGTTTTTGCTTTTTTAAATGAAGGGTATGGACTTTCTTGGCTTTAGGGTTTTCACTTTTGTTTGGAGAGTGTCAGTTCAGCAAGGCAGAGAGAGTAAGGGGGAATAAGTAGAAAAACCTTCACCAAGATTTAGTTTAAAGTCAGTGAATCTACATCTGGCGCCAGAAAGAGTAATCCTAACTACTTTGGTTATCTCCCTTTCCTTGTAGTTGGCTGGTAATTGAGGCAAAGTGGCAGGTGAGTTTGGGGAATTTTCAACTGCCATGTCCTCTAGATGAAAAAAAAAGTTTCCTGTCCTATTTGTAGTACACTGTCAGTTAACATCACCACAAGTGCAGAGACTCTTGGCCACCAGCAGGTGACACTTTTCCCTTTGTTCACTGTAGTGCCATTTGTCCGTGACAGGATGTCCTTGTGCTTAATGGATATGAAGCTCTAAAACTCCACTGTATCGTTGTGTGGTTGAGATGTCATTTCTTATGCAATCCAGTCCTCCCCTGTCCCCGGGGTGTGAGTGCATGAGGGAGCCTTTAAAAAGCTTTCCCCTTCACTGCTCCACCAACAGGCTTGTCTTGTGTTGAGAGGCCATTCAACTGCACTGCTGGGCTCTGCCACTCTGTGTGTGCTTGTGCATGTGTGTGTTTTCCTCTAGCTTGGCAAGACCCCCACCAGTATTCCAGCCAAAACTACTTCTCTCCAGCCCTTTTCATCTGCTGAATTTCTTCTCCTATCCTCTTACTATATGCGGTCATCCTCACCTTCGCAGTAATTAAGTCGTACTGCAGTGCTCTTACAGCTCTATGTCTGCATGATTCACTGCAGCTCGCTTAGGCCGCAAACCTTCCTTATGTGCCTTTGCAACCTTAATTGCCAGAATCAGAATCAGGTTTTGTGGCCAAGTATGCTGACGCAAACAAGGAATTTGACTCTGGTTGTCAGTAGCTTTCTCAGTGCCAGAAACTAAACATTAACATACTAACAAAAAGAAAAAAGTTAAACAAGCACAACATATACAGTAGTTAGTCTGTACATGTGAGTTTAATCATAATAGTAAACATAAAATGCAAAATAGTATTCAGAAAGTAAGGTATAAGATGTAATATGGTGCTATTTGTTGCCCACTTGGTGTTTCACCAGCTAGAAAACAGATTCCTTCAGTTAAGATTTCGAACCCTTTATTTCATGATGCGGTAGGCTAACAACAAAATTGACCTTGGCTTGGTTTTTGGACAGAGCAGTGGCCTCCACAGCCCCTTGTCCAAGTCCCTTCAGTATATCTTTTCCCTTTCCTCTCTTGTCAGCAACACAGCCTAACCATGGCCTGTGAGCGGTGAAGAAAGTGAGGCCTGTTGAGGTCAGCGGCAGTGTTACTACATCAGCTAGCCTATACTACATCAGCACTGCCTGAATAGTGTCGTCGGTTGTAAATCTCCCGTGCTGTGTCATGTGAAATTTGTCTAGCGGTGTGCCTGCCTCCGGCTCTAAACACAGATTGCCGTCTTAGCGGCGAGCCACTACATCCAGAGATTTCTTTTTGTGTCCCACTTTCGGCAGATGGTCAAAAGACACGACGGGCACAGCAACGGGGGCCGGTGTCCAAAGTGGTGTGGTCAGTTAATGTGAAGGCCAAGGCATACTGAGTCAGTAGCATTCACTACATCTCTGGTTTTGGTTCTTGACACAATGATATAAAGGGTATTTTATGCTTGTTTATGAACTCTTGTACCTGTTCTGAGTGAAGCAAGGCTGATCTTCTTCTTCCCTACTTTCTTGGATAGTGTAGCAGACACTTGCCACTAAACTCCATTAGACATCTGGTTTAATATTCCCCCATTCTTCTCTCCTGGATGTTTCCAAGTTCATTGAGGTTTTTCTGGTCACTCCAATTTTCCACTGGCAGCTTGCGAGGCTATCCCAGGGTGGTTCCTCCTGGAGGGCTGTCAGGACTCTGGGGCCAGCCTCTGTAGGGCTTTCTGCTGCTGTTATGGGTGCTTTTTCTCCTCCGCATTTCATCAACCACACGGCTGTTTAGCAAAGCAGGGCCTTCCTTTCCTGAGGGCACAGGGGTAAACTGATGTTGCACGCACAACATCCAAAACAAGACAACAGAGCATTGTTGTTAAAATATGGAGTTCCTGGTTGTGGTTATATTAGTATAATTTTTGGTCCAGTGCACTCAGAACCTTTGGGTCTTTGATTTCTGTTCCCCCGGGGCACCAAAATGCATTCTCTATTCATCATTTATTTTACTTAGATTCTAACCTGAAAATAAGTTTCACTAGAGTTCAAGCATAACTCTGCATTTATATGGAGTGAATGACTTTGATTTTTTTTTATGTTTTTGATTTAAATAATCGTCACACATAATATGATTTGATTTGGACTGAATAGGCAAGAGGGAGATTGAATGCTCCATACACATGGATATTTATACCCAGCAGCAACATATTTTAAGTGCTAAAAATCTGATTTCCGATGTCTTTTTTGGTTCATTGCACAAAGAAAAAAGAGGGTCTTGATCGCCACAGTTCCATGGCTTGTGTAATTGGCTTTCATTATGGCCAGGCAGAGCCTTGGCAGTGCCAGACCCACCAGGGGGTGACAACCAGTACAAGCCCCATCATCATCATTTTCCCCATGAGCAGCACAACTCAATGGGCCCAGAAATGGGCATGCATCTATGGCTCAGGGAACCACCCTTTCTCTGGAAACTGCCTTTATCCTGTTTTAAACATTACAGTGACGCTCTGTTTGTGCGTCTATGTGCAAATGTGTTTTTAACAGTGTATGTGTGTGAGGGTGGAGGGTAGTGTGTTGTGTATTTTTATTATGTGGCCGGAGTATTAGCGTGCATATGTATGCGTGTGAATGCACGTACATTACGGTTGTGCGCCTGCATCCGAGCATGTGTGTGAGGTGGGGGCAGCAGAATGTTACCACAAGCTGGTGGGGCACAGCTTTGCTGCTTACCAAAGAAGCAAGTGGTTGTGAGTCAGTCCCCACCGGGCAAACCTGTGGCCGTGGTATTAGCTCTGCAGCGCCAGTGCCAAGATAGGAAATTAACAGTGGCTTTGGGTGAAAATGTCTGTGAGGGTTTTGAAAATGCCCCTGAGACTAGAATAAGAGGTGCAAAAAGTCCCTCTGAAAAAAGAGGAAATGGAATAAAAAACAGCTGCAAATGACTGCATATAAGCAGCTTATTTAGAAGTACTTCAAGCAAATTACTTTTTAAATGCTGCAAAAAAGCTCCATAAAATTGGGCAGTAGGCAAATATAAACCCCAACAGATAAGTACATTTTACTATTCTGCTTTATGCAAAGCAGTCATGCCTAGGCTAGACTCCAACTAACGCTAGCAGCCTTGGCTCTATCTGACTGCACTGTCTGGGCCCATTACATAAGGTAAAATAAGCAAAGATTTTACGTCTAGTAACTTTTAAAATTGTTAAAAGTTTATTTGGTCAGGCAAAATGACACAGGCCATAGTGTATTTTCTTCTCTCATGTCTGAGGCGTGTTTTGTTTCCTATAATTTCCACTTTATTGTTGTACTTTGGTGCTGCAGATGTAAACATTTCCTCCATTTGCTCGTTTTAGGATATTATTTCTGCTTTTGGTGGACACAACTTTAGGTATGTCTGCAATATTTGACAGTTTATTTATGGTAGGTTCTGAATGTTTACAAAGTTTATTTCTTCATTTGGTGTTTCACCAGATTTAAAACTGCTGCAGCTCCCATTTGCACTCAGAACATTTTGGATATGCTATTATATTTGTTTAAACTCCTTTCCTTTGAGAAAAACATAGTCCAATTTAATGCACTACAATTTAAATGAGTCTCTGAGAAATCTTTGATCACAGATGAGTTGATATCCTTTGCTCTTCACACCCAAATCATCTGCAGCATGAAGTGACATCAAGCCACAATGTCTTGAACACTGGAGTTGCTGTTTAGATCTGAAGTAATACAATAAAGTTTGTTGCCAAACTGATCTGACAAGCTTCTTGGCTGTTTTTCTGAAAGCCATTGAAGAAATGATAAATCATCAAGGAGCTTTTGGCTCTCTGAAGTGCAGAAAAAATGAATTTTACCTAGAGAGGTTCAAATAATTGCAACTGAGTACATTACACAACATACATCAAAGACTTACAAAACATTCCTCTCTGCTCTGTGGTTAGCCTTGTTTCTGCTGCTCGGCCCCTTCCAGATTACTGCCAGTTCAAGGGAGACCGGGGTTGTAATAGCCCACAGTCTGTTTTAGACCAGGGGAGGCCTTTTAAGCCATCCCTCTGTAGCCATTAGGAGAGTAGTAGAAGACTCAGAGATATTTAGGATGAGAAATTAATGGTATGGCATGGTTGTTGTCATCATCCTTTTGGCTCAATGTGTACAACATTCTTTGGCTCCCCTCTCATCTTAAATCCATCATTGCTATGCCAAAGAACTGTTATTTGATAAGATGATTCCATGATAAAAACATGATTTGTATTCGTGCTGAAACGATAAGTCAATTAACAGAAAATTAATGAACAACATAACCAATTAATAATTTCGGTCATTTATCAAGGAAAAAAGTCAAATATTTGCAGGTTTGACCATCTGAAATGTGAGAATTTGCAGTTTTTCTCCACTTTATATCTTTCTAAATTGGATATGTTTGGGATTTGGACTGTTGGTCCAACAAACCAGGCAATTTGAAGACACCACATTGGGCTCTGGGGTTTTCTGAATAGCATACTCAACATATTAATCAACTATCAAAATAAGCATTAGTTGCTATTTGTTTCCAAAAGACTTAATTATTCATATGTTCTTTTAGTACATTTACTACATTTATTAATAATTGTCTAATAAATATCTACTTTTTCAGAACCCTGAAACTGCGTCTTATTTTTGCTTGATGACAGTGCATTTTGTATGTTATCCCGTGGCCCAAGCAGTCAAAGAATTTTCTCAACTCATAGAGAATAATGTAATCCTTCAATTTGAGGGGTCACATGGTCAGATGAAAGAGCAAACGTAACATAAATTGGATTTATAAGATTTTCACACAACAGGTCTTAAGTACAACACACAGCACAGGTAAAACTATCCCCTGTTTAAGTTTAGCTGCTGCTGATCTTATCTTGTGCAGTCTTGGTACCATCTGGCGCTTGCTCTCCAGAGTGTCTCCTTTCTTGCCAGTTAGCAGTGTGAGTGAGGCAGAGAGACCTGCAGACCCCAGCTGTTTGCAGTGTGGGCAGCAGTACAAGGTGCTCCTGTAGAGGAATTCAGCACTTTGGACAGCACCTAGACCAGCTCTCCCCACACTGGAATTCCACCGCTGCACTCTCGCAGGCTGGGCCCAAGGACTTTGCGGTCGGAAATGTGACCACATTTCTACCAAGGTGCAGGAGGGAAGCTGTTTAGGAGAGGGAAGGAAAAATTGGTGGCTTATCAAGACGATGTAGCAGACTTGGAAATTCTGTGCTGTTTTATTAAGGTCAAAATCTCTGCTGCATCTCATAACGTGACTGGAATGGCATGTTGAAAGTAGCAGAAGGTGACAAATAAGGAATTACATTTACGTAAGATATTTGGTTTTAAGGTTCACAAAACAAAGATGGTAAACTGACATATGTTTACGTGGTTCTTTTAATGCTTGTGTTGGGTGATAAACATGCACTGTGTACTGGTTTTGTATTTTGCTATAGTAAAAGTGAAAGGAGTACAACAGTGGCAGTTATATAAAATCATCTACAAATTGCTACTATCTCATCTCATCCCAGTATTTCTAAACAAAGATTTCTTTTCCCTCTTTCAGGCAGTCGGGAAGCAGCGTTCACCTATGCCATCACAGCAGCAGGGGTGGCCCACGCTATCACAGCAGCGTGCAGCCAGGGCAACCTGAGCCAGTGCGGCTGCGACCGTGAGAAGCAGGGGTATTACAATCAGGAGGAGGGATGGAAGTGGGGAGGCTGCTCGGCTGACATCAAGTACGGAATCGAGTTCTCTCGTCGCTTCGTGGATGCCCGCGAGATTAAAAAGACCCCCCGCCGGCTGATGAACTTGCATAACAATGAGGCAGGCAGAAAGGTAAAGAGGTTTTTCATAATCCCAGATGCTTTGACACAAGTGTTTTTTCTAGAAATTATACAGAGAGAGCAACAGAAAAACCCCTTTGAATCAAGTCTTTTTGAATGAACGGATATTATAAAATAGATAATAAAATAAATTAACTGCTGAGAGTCAGTCAGAAACAAACTTATTTGGAAACCCAAACTATCCGTTATACACATCCATCACAGTTTACAGACCGACTTTCTTATTTAATTTTGACCTATCATACTTGGCGTAGATTTTCCTTTGCAACAAGGGATTATTATCAACACTCACTTTTGTTGTAATTTCCAAATGTAGTGCAGTAGTTAATCTGGCTAAACTGTTCAAGTTTGTTTACAACTTGGCAGACTGTTTTACTGCTCATGTTTCTTACCTCCACTTTGTTGTAGCGACGTTGCGGTGCTCCCAGATCTCAGTTCTCTTTTTTTTTGTCAGTATGATCATAAGCGATAGAAACACTGGCCAAAATCCGACCCAAGTTGTAATAAAGCAGAATTATTCTTTAAGTGAGTCCTCGAAAATAGATGACATGAAATAAATAAGAGACACAACATTTTATGACTCAATACCTGACAACCATGCATGTGTTCATGCATGGATGCATAGATGCGTGTGTTAATGTGTTCCTTTGCAGAAGAGCAAACAGTCCCAGATAAAGAGCTAAAAGTCACACAGCCATGTGACAATAGGCTGTGATTGACCAAGTTGCTGACTGATTGATCACCCAGTTTGCCTTTCAGCAGCTTGTTTTGCTTCAGCCAATTATTGACATATCTTTCCATTCTAAGAGGGCGCCTTTTATTTCTGAGAGAGTGCGTTGGCAAACTTCATTATGGATATGTTTGTTTGCTATTAGTCATCCAAGAACAGTCATGGGGGAAAGAAAAAGAGAGAAAGAGTGTGAGAGGTAAATAAAAGAGAAGAGATGATGTTATATTGACAAATGGATCTAATTAATAACTTGGGCTTTATGGGGTCCACTGGGAAAATAGGGCCTGGCCAGTGGTTGCCAGATGGAGGACTGCCATCCCCTCTTTCCAGTTCCTTTCATGGAATTATGAAGTGTAAAGTCAGGAACAGGATATTATTGCAGTTCTCTGCACAATACCAAAACATGTCACTGCCATTTGACTGTGTCTATTCAGGGTGTGAAAGCAGGCCGACAATGCCGGTGTTAACACAGCAGACTGATGGGGTCTGTGCTGCATGCCAGGGTGCTGGCATGTTGGGCTGTCAGGGTTGGAGTTGGCACTGTTGCTGTTCTCACTCTGGGGCTCGGAAACTCGGATTCCAGGAGGATGTGCAAAAGTCAGATTTCCTCTTTGCTGAGACAGTCGGAAGCCGAAATCTTTCTTAGGCTGGAAGAGCTTATGAAGGATACAGAGGTCTGAGCCTTAACTCACTTTGTTTGACCCCATTTACACTTAGTCACTTCATGCGTCTTGGGTGGATAGCTATCGGATATCATACAACTGGTGTAAATGCATCCAAGAAGCATTCGTGTCGAATTGAAATCTGATTTGTTCAAAACACCTCGGGCGATAAAATTTTAGTCTTGCTTACTTACAGTCCATAAATGTGATTCAACCTTGCATTTGTGCATTGTGTTTATGGATAGCTCTTAGCTAGCTCGCCATTATTGCTCATTGTTCATTGTTGTAACTTACCTGCTACAGTGCACAAGTAGTTGTTTTTCTTGCATTCTTGGCTGTTACCAAACAGCTTCTGGTGGATCACCAGGAGTGCAATATGGATTTGTATGCAACCCAGGAAGACCTAGACAGATTGCCATTCGTGATCTGGCCAACAGAGACACATGTATGTAGCTAAGTGTAAACCAAGGTGTATTAAAGCGCATCTGGATACGGAACACTTGACAAAGAAATGACAAGTGTAAATGGGGCCTTTGTTGGTTATTTAATTAGAATACACTGTTTATGCAGAATATTATATTCCCCTTTCTGCTGGTCTTTCTTTATTGTGAAAAATAGTTAACATTTAACGTAAGTTTTGTAGAACTTGTTTGTTTTCCCTGTCCACTGCAAGTAAAGTCATGTACCATGATATTTAATATATAAAAAGAGTCTCAACAATAATATATTCAAGACAAATGAGCTGATGAAAATTATCCTGATTGGGATGAGGAAGGAAGTGGTGCCTCCAATGGGATCCAGCTGAGATTTTGTTTTCTAATAGCTGATAAGAAGGCTCATTGAAACAGAAAACTATAATTACAATAAATTCCGTGACCTAACCGAGTGTAAAAGAACACCCAGTGAATCACCAGATCTCTTTCATCTCGCGTCAGGGCTATGTGTTTGACAAGTGATCTTTAGATGGGAATCTGGTCATATTGGACTAATTAGAAACAGATCAGAAGCTTTGATGGACACAGTTTAAGTAAATGTTTCCATGCATCTGTCAGACTCCTTATGCCAGGCATTCCTTGTGGTTTTTGCGCTATACATTTTTTGAAATCCTCATTCTGAATCAACATCCGAGGAGAGATTGACAGCTGACCCTGGCTTTTATGAGGTCGGGGAAGCTCATGTTTTTTCAATCAAATGTCCTCAACTCGGGAAACTGTGACCACATGGGTCCATGGACAAGACAGACAGAGATATTGAACAACTCTTGTGTACATTTCGTAAGTGTCTGATAGAAATGATGACTTGTGCCGTTGGCGAGGCGACGTGCCAGGAAAAAAGCTGCACTGGAAAAATGCCCTGCCAACCAAAGTTACATCTTATACAACAATGACACATGCTTCGTTCAAGCAAGTCGGGGGTTCTTGGTTTGGTTAAAGGAGTCATGTCAGGACTATTACAGACGTGTTAATATGACCCATTCGAACTCCACCCCCTCTTTCCTCTGTTCCTTTGCCTTTGAGAACAGTTCAGCAGAAAATGAAGAGGGTAAAGTTTTTATTTAGAGGTTTTTCAGTTTGTTAGTCCCACAGGGCAAAGGATTGACACTTAAATACTGACGACAGCACACAATATATCCCATATGCCCCAGGATTAGGCAGCAAAGAGAAGACATTCTGCCCTGTGTACCATATGTTGGAGATAACCTCAAAGAGAAATTAAGTCCAAGTCTAAGTAAGGGCATAATCTAAAAAAATCGACATTACTGTGTTTAAAGGGACTCTTTGACTAAAAGCATCTGAATCTATAACTGTGATCCACTTTCATGCATGTGGCAACATTTCTTTCTTCTATTTATCACAATATTGTTTAAGCAGTCAAATAAACCTCAAGTCTCTTGTCCAGCTGTAAACAATTGATTTAGTTTGTCTTTCTTTTGTACTGCATGTGCAACACATTTAATGACAATAATCTGAACTCAAATTATCCAAGATGATTGATAGCTGCATGAGATCCATGTTTTTTTTTCTCAATCATTGATGTGGTTTAGGGAAGGTAGACAAAATTACAGGATGGAATATTACCAGTAAGTGCAATTTTCCCTCCCTCAGGACATGCAACTGCATGTCATCTATGACCGCAAATTCAGATATGCTTGGATTTGTCTACTTCACAGAGATCTATCACTCTGCACTCAAGCCAGATTGGCAATTTCTGACTGTCAAATTTAAGTACCTGTGGCATAAATGCACTGAATTTACAGTATAAGCAACCAGCACAATCCCCACTTACTAGAAGCATGGGTGCAGATAATAAATGCCCCGTTGCCATCACCGTTTTTGCACAAAAAATCTAATAAATATCTTTACGTCTAGTTGATCTGATATATTTCAGATTTGTTTGCAGAGATAAAACTTGGTCCTTCATTAATAAACCCAACGTCTAGTGTCTTCTTCAGTCAAACAATTTATATGTCAATGTTTATGAAATGCAGAAGTTAAAAAAAACAGCCAGCCAACAGTTCCTACACCAATACAAGGTTACATAGAGTATATTTCATCTAGGAAAATGTTAGTGTCTCGTGCATGGTGAGAATAGAGTGGCTGTGTCAATTTAACAAGTCTTACTGGTATGTTGTCTTTGCATTTGCAGTGATAAGATATAAACAGCATCCACAAAAAAGCAAAACTATCTGAATGGCAAGATACCACTGGAGGTTATTGAGAAAGTATTGGTATAAGTAATTTAGGTGAACTGACCTTTTAAGAGAGACATGGGGTGTGTCCTCGGTCCTTTTAGTAATTTGGGGTCGGGAGTCTAATTTCATGTCTATATTTGTTGCAGTTCTACAACTGTTTTGTTTTCTCTATTACTCTCCAGGTACTAGAAGAAAGGATGAAGCTAGAGTGCAAGTGCCACGGCGTCTCGGGCTCCTGCACCACAAAGACCTGTTGGACTACACTTCCCAAGTTCCGCGAGATTGGCTACGTACTCAAGGATAAGTACAACGAAGCCGTGCACGTGGAGGTAGTCCGGGCTAGCCGACTGCGCCAGCCCACCCACCTCAAGGTGAAGCAGACTCAGGGCTACCGCAAGCCCATGGAGACAGACCTCGTCTACATCGAGAGGTCGCCCAACTACTGCGAGGAGGATGCAGCCACGGGGAGCGTGGGCACCCAGGGACGACTGTGCAACCGCACCTCGCCACATACAGACGGCTGCGACCTTATGTGCTGCGGGCGGGGCTACAATACACACCAGTACACCAAAGTGTGGCAGTGCAATTGTAAGTTCCAATGGTGCTGCTTCGTCAAGTGCAACACGTGCAGTGAGAGGACGGAGGTGTTTACCTGCAAATAAGGACGCAAGGAACTCAGTGCCAGGAAGTGAGGCGCCAAGGACTAGCTGAATGAGGAAGACTCAAGCGAGCGAGATAAAAGTGTGACGTGGACCAGTGAAAGATTTTGAAATAAAGGAATGGAATTTACACTATCAGCTCTTCATGGCATCGTTTTGCACAGCAGAATCTATCTAATTTCTTTTCAGAAAGTAAATGCTAAATATCAGTAGGTAATACCCCAGAACTTTACTGTCACATAGAGATTGTGCTCATGTACTGATGTATCCACAGTGAAGTTGGGACTACAGGTAATGAATGACGCCCTCGGTGGAATCTGTGCTTTGCACTCTGGGATTGTAATTGTTAAATTCACAAGAGACTCGTGCATGGAGAGGAAACACAGTAACCTGGGAGTTGATCAAAATGACAGCAGCTGATGAGGTTGTGACTGGGAGAGATTTGTCAAGTCTTTGATTGAAAACTTTTAAGGGTTTTGCCGTATTTTCACTAAAGGGGAGCAAAGTGAATCTTGACATGAATGACCCCCCAAATTGGCTGGGGCTTATGTTGGAGGTTTGTAGAAATGAAGAACATTTTGTAAGTATGGTGCGTTGGGGTGCGCCAAAATCTGAGTGGAGAACTCTGTTAAACCCTCTGCTGCCAACTGGAATATGGTGGAGTATGTTAGTTTTCCAGTCACACTGGAACTGTCTGTTCTGAACACTGAAAATAAATTGTTTATTTATGTTATAGTATCTTAAAACGAAGCACTAACGGGTAGAGATGTCTTTTTTGTACTAAGTGTAAAGGAAAATACTTTTTAGAAACTTTGACTGAAGATGTGTGTCTATTAGAAAATAACCCCCTGATCTATAAAACACCTCATCTTTTCTTAAAAAGAAAAAAAAAGGTTTCATTGCTTCTGGTGTGTTGACAACAAAAAACATCATTACAGTGTGTTTCACATTCAAACACCTTGGTTCTCTTTTACTGTAGCATAGTTTGTTTGCAGTCGTTTCCCAGAGCAGTAACATCTATTTGGATGCTTTGCAATTTCAGTTAATAGACAGTAGCAAGAAAATCATTTAACTGCAGAGATCCTTCCTCAATTCATTAAACATGAAACTGATATGTTGCTGGATGTGTTGTTGAGTGCTGCACTGATATTTTCTATTCAGATACGACTCATAAGAACTAAATAAACTCCCATTTGACTCAGTTTGGCAGTTCATTGCTAAAATATCACTTGGAGTTGAGCCTGCAGTCTGCATTTAGTTTTAAGAGAGGTACTTATTACTTCGTTTCAAAATAACTATAAAGCTGTGGTCAGTTGAGTGACGATTAGTTACAACTACACCTCCATGCATATTATAGCAGAGGTAAACTAAAGAAGAGATTATTATTATTTAGCCTGATATGCTGCCTGACAAAAGTTTATAGTTCAATATCCATTTTTTCACTTAACTTGGGTCTGATGATTTACACTTGTTTGTTCTCATTAGGGCTATACAGGAATTTTGCTCCTGGCTAGATTAGCTCTGTTCTACCACAACGTAAAAGGATAATTCCAATTTATTACAACTTGGATCCTATTGTAGGAGTTTTGTACATAATTCCTATCAGTTATAATAACACTGTACTCACCAAAGTAATTGCTGAGATCTTGGAACACAGTGATACAACCAAGTCAGACAGGGTGAAAACACAAGTCAGAAGTTGAGAAATTTTGCAAGACAAGCCAACAGTTTATGCAGATTATCTAAAGACAATAGTGAGCGCACCCACAATGTAGGTTATAATGAGTGCACAACTACAGCAAGTACAGTTATAGGTCATAGTTGAACCAGTCT
>NTHP01000185.1:294411-332099 GCA_003416845.1 Oplegnathus fasciatus
AAAAAAAAAACAACAAAAAGGGATGAAATTAAAAATCAAGGAGTCAGAGGTCGTCTGAGCTGGTACTTGAGATTAGCCAGATACAAAGTGAGAAGAAAAGGATTGTTGTCTTCCAGATGCCACACTTCAATTACAGACTTCTCCTCAGTTGAGGAAAGGGATGTTTAACAGTCTCATGGCTGATGGATTATTCTGGGGCAATCCTTTAATTCTTGTTTGTTATTCCAGGATGTGAAGGCTTTGGTTAAGGTGATGTAAGAACACTAAAAGTACTACTGTGCTGAAAACATCTCTTAGCAGCCCTTGCAGACAGAAATGCAGTCAGTCTTTGCACCATGATCATGCAGGTTTAAAATGTTAAAATTCTCAACAAAGCAGAAGAGCACACAATACAGTTTACTGCTGCCTGCAACACAGCCTGCAGCAATTAAGAACGTATAGTCTTTTTTCATGTGATCACTTGGTGTTTTTCTGTGTTCCTTTAACTTTGTTTTGACTGCTTGTCTTAGTGAAAGACCATCATTTGGAGGTTTCTCATCATCTGTTTGATATTAGTGGTGAAGAACATATGGCCATTCAAAGGCAGAGCCCTGTGTGACATCATAGACCACAAGGCAAAGTGGGGATCGTCAAGACCCCGGACTGAGGACTCTGAACACTACCTGACTGCCTCCATCCATCTGCAACTGTATTGTCCAAATAATGTACCAGCGTGGGGTTCTGTTTCTGATGCGTGCCTGGGGTTTTTGCAGGATATCTTCAGTGTCATATCAAAATAACATGCAGAACACAATAAACTAAACTGAAATCAACTGTCAAACGTAATAGCAAAGGCTGCATGATGATTAAACGAAAAGAAAAAGAGGCAAGATGCAACAGAGTTTTAATTGAAGTGTTTTCATGTGAATCCCCTAACCAAACAGCTGTATAAACATAAAAGCAACTTCTCTCCTGCATATGGTTCTGACTGAACAGGTTCAAAATATCTGTTGCAGACATTGTAAATAACTTAAGATTCACAGATAGTGAAAAGTGAAAGTTCTGACTATATATATAAGCAGACAAGACATTAGCCTGGGGAGTAATGACGCCCAATTTGGCGTGCACACCTGTTTATGTTGGACTCGGGCAGCAAGCGGTGCTTGTAAAATATGAGCGAGGTTAATACTTATGCGGTGACGCCCTCAGGCCTCACAGCTACAGTAAGGACAGCATCAGCAGTCTGAGACGATGGGATGGGTCTAACTCCAGGCACTGCTGTATTTGTGTCTGCGTTCATGTGTGTGCAAAGCTCATTCTGTAGATTTAAAGAGCACTAAGCATTTATTTGTCTGCTCACTTCACCTCGTGCTGCTGTCTGCATGCCACTTCTTTATGTACGAGTGCATGTGTCTGCGTCTGCCCGTGCATGTGTGAGACAGACACATCCCTATGGGAAGTGGGTTTCTACGTGGAGACATTTGGCGGAGGGAGTTCGAGGACAGCCCACACGCGCTTTTGTGCTGCTCAGTGTCCAGTGGTTGGCTAGGCCACGGCTTCTCCTTGAGGTTATTTTTCTCCTCACGTTTTGTTTTCATGAAGTGAGGTCGGGGTTCTAAAAGCAGACTCCACCTAGGGAAAAACTACAAGACCCTTAAGGGCCCTTTTCTTAGCACTTCACCCTTCACCCTCTGTGAGACGAACCAGAAGACAAACGTTCTGGAAGAAGCAAATTACCATTTTCATGAAGTTGATCTCATGAAAAATTATGTCTTGGAAATACATTTTCCATGGCCTGTTGCTTTCAACATATACTGAGGTACAGTATTTCCAAGGACACAGCATGAAGTTTTACAGCTAATTGCTCAGCAATTCATTTTTGTAAACCATGATTCATCTTTTTAGCAAATTGAATTTGGCATTTCATTTTAATGCTGCAAATAATAAACTGAACTTACTAAAATTGCAAAGAATTAACTCAGTCCAAACCATAGAAACCCAGAGAGGCTCCAAGTGCTGTACGCTAAATGATCCGTTCTGATAAAAAAACATCAATATGCTACACAGCTGAGACCACAGAACTTGACACTCTACAGCTGCCATTTGGAAAATATTGGCATTTTTATATGTTTTGGTTAACTTACACAGCACGCAAATGTTGTCAACAAGTTAAAAAAATCTGTCTTGAAATCATTTTCTCACCTCGAGCAACTTCACCTCACCTCTAAGCTCATTGTGAAGTCTTTTGATCGAGCAGAGTTAGTTAGTTTGCTACTGTAAATCAGCAAGTTGTAGCACCAGCAAAAAGTCGACTCTTTTTCTCCACTAAAGAGCGACACTTTAGAGTCAGATCCAGAGAATAGTCCAGGGACAGCCAACCCCAGTACACAACCAGTGCCAGTGAGATTCAGTGCCAGTGTATCATCCTTCCCTGTCTAGCCTGTGGAAAGAGCAGTGGTGGAGGTGAAGAGGTTCCATGATGTGGGTCATATACATGGAAAGTTCTGCTGAATCCTTTGCTTTTCCATGGGGATGGAAGGTCACCGGAACAACACACAAACAGCTCCAACTCAACATGTGGCTAAGTGTGCTGTAAGTAACACTGGGCCCTGTTGTTCAAACAAACCATCTTACTACGTTTAATGGATTTTTCGGCTGTGTCAAACCCAACAGGCACTCCAGATTTTAAACATTTGTGGCAGGTAATGATGAGCAGCATGGTGACAAAGTTTGCTTAACACAAGTGAACTTGTCCATCTCCTGCTCAGAGAGTTGATGGCTAACTCGGTCTGTCAGCAGAGCGCACCACATGGAAAGCAACATCAGAGAAACTGGTTGCCCAGCGCTTGTATATTTCTGTCTCCATCTGTGTCACCGGCTGGAAGTGGGCTAGTGTACATGCCTTTGAATATGTAGGGCATTGGACACCAGCTCCATGTGGTTTGGGAGAAGTTAAAGGCTGGTTGGGGCTTTAATCCGCCAACCCTCCTCCCAGTTTTTCCCCTCTTTTTCTTGTCTCTGCGGGTCCCGTTTCCCCCCGCCAGTTCCCCATCTACCACACAGGCCCGTCAGCACCCCAGCTCCAAAAGACCCTCAGCTCCCCGCCGCCCCCCTCCACTCCCTCCACACCAACTGGGCCGTGCCTTGCCGCAGTCCTGACGTCCTAATGGCTGATGGATGCACCGAGGTCACACTGATGATCTAGAGAAGTCCTTTGGTCCATCATTGAGCCTTTGATCAACATACTTAACCCTTTCTTCCTAGGAACCCCCCTCAGTGGATGAGAATGTGGGGAGATTGAGTTACACAGTGTTGGGGAGCGGGCAGGCTGACATCCCTTTGGTAACACATGTCTTTGTTTAAGGCAAAGCTCTGGCACTGACAGTCCTCTTCCAAGCTCCTCTCCTTCTCTTAATACCCCACCAGAGTTACCAGGGAGAAGATCTAGGGAGGAGATCCAGCCTGTAGTCTATGAGAAAACCTGCAGTTTTTTTCCAAATGACCTGTCTTGTTGTTCAGTCAATAATACTATTAAACCAATAGAAAGCAATAGTTAGATATTTTGGGAAACACACTTATTTGCTTTCTTGTTGAGAGTTAGATAAAAAGATCAATACCACTGTCATATCTGTCCATTAAATATATGGTTACAGCCATCAGCCAGTTAATTCTTAGCTTAGCATAAGACTGGAAACAGCTAGCCCAGCTCTGTCTGAAGGTAACAAAATCCACACTGGCTGTAGGCTTATTTACAAGACAGATATGAGAGTGGTATTGTTCTTCTCATCTAACTTTCAGCAAGAAAGTGAAAATGCATTCTGTATTTCCCAAAATGTCGAACTATTGCTTTAACAGTAGATACTGCATCGACTATTCATCCATCTAAGAAACAACATATCATTGTTACCGTGCAAAGGGCTTAAACAATGCACCTCTGACATGATTTGAATTAACTTCAATCAAATGGAATTAACTTTTACATTTGCCAAGAATTTCCCAATAGTGCTTGAGTAAGGCATAATCAGTTCATTGGAAAGATACACTTGAAGCATGTTCCATTAGTCAGTTTCTGTCAGCAATGTGAGTAATCATTTTATTTGCAGTGCAGGTGTCAGCTTGTTGAGCAGGAACCACACTGGCACCAAAGCCACACAGTGTTTTTTGGATGCAGAAAGCTGTGTGCTACCACAAAGTAATTCAATTAAATGCTGCTTCTAAGAAACAGGGTGCAGGTTTTGCTTAAAGCCAGAACTCGGGGTTTATAATTATTTATAGTTCATCTGAATGGTGTTTTCGAGCCATTCTGTGAATAACTCTTGTTTTTTTAACCAATTAACTTCTGCGGGTGGGAGATTATAGCAGGACTATGAAGTGCCATATGTGTTGTAAATCTCATAAGGGGATAAAAGAGCGAACGGTTCATGGTGTTAATCAAATCATTCATTTTGAATTCTTTAAACACAACAAATTAAATTTACGTTCTCACATTAGGAAAACAAATTCTTTGTTTTATGTTTTAAGAGATTAGTAAAACAAATTCTTTACTTTGAATTTGCTCAGTGAGGATTTTCATTAGCCATTCACAACACATGAAATGAAATGTGGTTTGAAAGAATAGTTGCTCAGTATGTTCATTTTAGGATCACCTTACCAGTATTCGGATATGTTCTATCAATTAGCGGGCTTGGGCAGAAAGCAGAGGAAAAATTAATATGTTTCTAATTCTGAGTATCATGGTTTCTACATATGGACCTGAATATCATCCTTCCAAAGAAAACTTCTACCCTTACATTTCTCTGTTTTATTGAGCTGAATTGCAATAAAATGTAATCCACAAATACATAAACGCATTAGACCTCATTGGGAAGTGCTATTAGGTCTGTCTTGGAGCAGCAGTAAAATCCATTTTTAACTCCTGCCAGTTTTCTGGCCTGCGACCTGCAGTTACACCTCTCATCACTCAGGCCATTTAAGAACACTGCCTGCTCCATGTGGAGTCAAAGTGGTGGGGCTCGCAGACACTCCTGTCCTGTCATGTCCCAACTGTCTGCTTGGCTTTCTGTGGACTTTTCCCATGCGCGCAGGTTGGTGAGGCAACAGCAGCTGTCAGACGGTGGTTGTTGGCAGGGCGTGGTGCCTGACCAGTGGGTCTGACCAGACACTTGTGCTGCTGCGCTGAGCCACGGGCAGAGAGTTGACCCCAAAGCCTGCCTCAGACTACTGGTTGACGTGCTGTGGTTGTCGGGGTCCATGACAGCATGGATGAAACTCGATGGTGTGGATGACCTGGACTTCCTGGGTGTGCTTGGTCGCATCAGGATTGGCTCATTCTGACGGTAACTTCACAGCTAAACAAACTGTTATTTGTGACCCACAGTAATCCTGTTCTTGGGTCATATCCCTTCTTTTCTCTCTCCTAAAATATGCTACTTGAAGTTCCCTCAGAGAGATCTTTAGATCTGGCTGAAGAATAAATAGCGAACACAGCTTGAAACAGAGTTGGTTTGAGAGGAATATGAGTGATGACTGTCACTATGGCAACCTCCTCATGTTTTCAGTTTTAAGCTGACATCTCAGTAGGCCCCGTTGTGTGCTGATATGTGGGGATAGTAAATGTTATAAATGTATGAGGTGAGTTATTAGGAAGTCTGTTAATTACAGGGGTGGGATGAGGTATAAATCTTGCAGATTAGAGGCTGGATGTATAAGCAAAACAATCTGCAAGCTCAACACTTGGTACTTTAGAAGTCCCGTGATGGCCATGCTGGATAGCCGCAATGTCAAGACATGGCATGGAAGACTCACTTATCAAAGTCAAGCTGAGTCTGCATGAAATTGAAGCTGATGAACGTAGAGTCATAATATAGGTAGGGAGTGGCCATATGCAGTAAAAGGACCACTATAATTCATTCCATGTTTTCCATGTGATATTGAATTACTGCCATACATATACAGTGTGACCTCACACCCAAGAATTTTGCATTTTAATTTAAGGTGCTGATGGCAAAGGAACAGAGGCCTGATGTTCAGCTCTTCTTTACACAATTTCAGATTGTCAAGCCTGTAATAGCCCCTGCAATATGTGGCTTGCAAAGCCGTGTAAACCACTGTTAAAGGATAACTAAGGTTTATTAAAACCTGGTTCTTCTTTTCACGATTTTAGTCATCATTTCTGTCTGTTATGATAACATTGTACTCTGGAATGTATCTGCTGAGGTCTGGGAACACAGTGACATTGCAAGAACAACGTTTAACATAGCAAGAAACAACAGCAGTCAGACGACCGCACAGGTTATGAACAAGACAGCAGTTTAGCCAGGTGATCTAAACCACCTTATTTGAAAACTGAAAATGAGCTCACCAAAAAATGTTGGCAATAATCCCTCTTTGCACAGAAAAAGTAGGGATGCACTGACCCAATATGCCAGATTAATATTGACGCAGATTCTGACCTCCCAATGAGTTCCATAGTGCAATATATACAGATTTTACATTTGGGAAAAAGAGAGCACTGTTATCAGTGCTCAGCAGATAAATAGAAATAGAATCAGTATGGGTAGAGAAAAAGTTGAATCAGTGCATACCTACGAAGAACTACAGTAAGTAAGTCAGAGTTTAGCCAAGAAGTCAGTGTATAAACTGTGATGGATGTTTACAAGAGGAAGAGAAAAAGAAGTCGAACTGTAAACATACAACCGTTTACCATTTGCTTTTCCTTTCTCTTCCAAATAAGTTTGGCTAACCTGGGGGTTTGTTTAAAACCTGAATATCATCTGACCATTTGTTTTTCTTTTCTGTCTGACGTCTTTTTAGTGATGCTGTCGAATTCCCAGATCTCAGCCTCAACTGAAATCACATTTAGTCATCCCTTCTAGTAGTCGAAAATAATGTCCACATGTTATTTAAATGTGTTGTCAATAGTTTTTTTTTATTAAAAGGAAGAAAAAAGGTATTTTGGGAAATATCACGAATTGTCCTTTTTGTCTGAGCTGGACAAGACACGTGTTCATGTTTGTAAGTTAGATAAGACGGAGACTGGGTGGTTGTTCTGTGTCTCTCGTGTTGTGTAGCTGCTGTCTGGCTCAGTGTGGCCGTCTGCTCTGCCTGTGAACGCTGATGTTACTGCTTTATGCAAGATTTGATTGGCTGTGTTGAATAAAGGTCTCCATCTGCATAGATGGATAGGGGAATGGTATTCTGTCTAATTAATGTAAAACTAGGGGGGCGCCATCCAAAAAATATTACATAGAAATTTCCCCCTTTTGATTTTTGATATTCTTCTCAAAGGAGAACATGGGACAAGTGATTTACAGAGCAGATATGTATGCTGTAGAAAAAAAGGATACTTAATTTCAGTTGGACTTTAATGTTAACGAAAACCATGAAAATAAGACCCAAGTTGTGATAATCTGGAAGTATCCTTTAAATGTGTGTGTGTGTGTGTGTGTGTGTGTGAATTTGAAGCAGTTTTCTTCCTTTCTCAATATAAAATGATATAAAATGATGGAAAGGTTATATGGAAAGGCTTGCCGGTCTGAAGTCTATGAAGTGTCAAATGGATCACAACAGAGATGAAAGAAAGTGAAAGAGGTACACAAACAAACACAAACATTCCTACTGGGTGAGAGCAGGCGAGCCTGGGTAATGAGAATGGGTCAGGAGGGAGGCTGATGGCTGGAGCTGGAGAGACAGGTCTAGAGGTTGGAGCATTCATGCACAATGGGCCATGAGAGGCTCCTTTCTCCCATGTGGCAGGCCCTTTCACAGGTTCCTCCTCCTAAGTCCTGAAAAGGACCCCACATGCGTCCCCACTTCCCTGTCCGTCCACTTTCCTTTCCCATCATTCCCCAACAGCTGTTTCTGGGTGGCGTTGTGTCATTATTTGGACTCATTTACGGCCCCCTGCCTGTGAAGAGCTTGGTTTTGTTAGGGTTGTTGTGGTAGCTTGCTCACATTTGGTTTCAAATATGTTGCATGTAAGTTATTTGATGGTTTGGCTGTTGACAAGCGCTGGTTAAACTAATTGGGTGCTCATAGAAAAAAACACAAGCCTCCAACGTGAGTGAACACTTGAGTACATTTTTCAAAAGTGACGTATTTTTTTCAGCGCTGCTGTTTCAACATTGCAGGGATGGTTTCCTTTAACCATAATATAATGTTGCTGGCACAAAATGTTTGAAAGAGATATTTCCTAATTATGACTGGGGAATATAATCTGTGATCAGATATCAAATGAAACCAACAGGGCATGTTTTCGTGTGGAGCAAAACTCCACTCTGCAATTTTGGCGAAGCAATGAGATGTCTCCGACACTCACTGACACTCGCTCTCACTCGAAAAGACAAGGCATCATCTACCACAGTAGCTCTGACATTTTCTGGGCTTTGGATAAACAGGTGCACCACCGCGACCCTCATGGAAAGAGTCTTACGTCTAGAACCAACCCGTTATCACTCCCAATCCACATAAAGACCTTGTGGATTGCGCAAGAGGACAGTGGTGGATATATCACGTGAAAAAGTGATATGGTATACTGTTATGGTTCTGTGCCAGAAGAGCTATAGGGGAGCCGTGTGTGGTCAAAGTGGTGAAGCAAGGCCTCACAGTGTTGGCAGCCTCGTGTGTTATATTCCACCAGATGCTGCTTCTACTGTCATTTGTTTGAGGCAATTGCAGATTTAAGGGTCTACCTGCTTACATTCTAACCAGACTGCAATATATTTTCAGTGCACAGTGTGAATCAGGTTCGTTTTTACATCAATTCAACTCTGATTTGTTTAAAATTTATAATAATAATATCAAAAGTGGCAACAATCATGTGTGAGACTAAGAACTAAATTCATTAGCCAACACAGGCCTTCTGAACTGGCTAAATAAGTATTACAAATGTCACAGCTAAACTATTCATTTGAAGATTGTCCAGTTGCCATGCATTTTACATTTGGACACTGCTTGTGGCTTATGGAATGCTTTTAGTGGTCGATATAATTAGTCGC
Source organism: Oplegnathus fasciatus (assembly GCA_003416845.1). Classification (NCBI taxonomy): domain Eukaryota; kingdom Metazoa; phylum Chordata; class Actinopteri; order Centrarchiformes; family Oplegnathidae; genus Oplegnathus; species Oplegnathus fasciatus. Next base: position 303,387 of record NTHP01000185.1, read on the forward strand.
TGTATAAACACGTGGAATTTGTTACAAGGATTTCAGTTATCAAAGCTGTACAGCAGCTTTTTTTTCATAATTTTCATATTTTCATTGCTTTGTTGTTGACTTTGTTTCAAGCTGTGTTTTGTGAATGAGGGTTCTGGTATGGCCTCCAGTGTGATCTGTAATCTTAATATTTTGTGACTTACAAATGTTTTTCATCAGAGTGGGAAATGAGCTGTAACATTATAGAGGAACAAGCTTGGAAGATGTTTTTTTTAGCCATATTTTGGGTGAAAATATGACTGTTTGGAGCTCACTGAGCATACAGATGGAGAGCTGAGAATTGGATTATGTTGCAGGACTGATTTTCGAAGTTTGTATGGACATTTTTTCCACAGTGAAAAGTGGTCAGTATTGAAATCCACTGAAGCTGTCGGATCAGTGCATTCCCAGTTACAGAGTTTACAAGTATGTGAAATAAATACATGTGTTTGTTTCACGGCTTCACCAGCCTTACAAATTCTAGAGCTGTTTCTTCAGTAATAAACACTATTTAATCATCACACCAGAACCCAACGGATCATTACCATGGTGATAACTCATTCATTCAGTAGCAGCTGACAACTCAAACTAAATACCTCCCAAGCTTCCTTTCCATCATTGTAACAGGAAGGTCATGGCTAATGGTGGAATCAGGACCATAGGATTTCCCTGCCTGTGTATGTAAGTGGCCATGCCAGTCATGAGGCCTGGGTCACAACAGCCATTCTAGTCAGCGGTCACCATGGTCCAGTTGCTAATGATTGAGTGTGTTCCTTGTGCTGACACTAAGTGGTGAGTCAGGTCAAACGGCCATTCAGAGGAATTCCATCTCAGACATTCCAATGCTGCTGTTCCCTCAGGTTCACATCACAGAGGGTGCGAGGGAAAAAAGGTCGAACAATGTGATCTGGAATCTGGGAGGGAGTTCGCCGCCGCTCGTTCACAGCTCCTGAGATATGAGTTAAACATGCGGAATGTTAATCTGTCAATGTGTGGTCATGGTGCGTTTTTGTAAGCGGTTGTGATTTGAATCACGAGGCCCTGCGGTTGTGCCCAGGCCCGCTCCGCCTATCAGGGGTGATTAGAGGTAACCAGTTCTGACACCCTGATGGCCATGAGAGACATCCCTCGCCCGCCAACAAAGCCACATGTCACACACGGCCATCTTGTTTTCTCCCAGCAGGCCTCTGGAATGTAGTTCATCCCCTCTGTCTCCTCAATGAGGCCATTCTACAAATTCAGGGTCAGAGGCTATTGAATCTTAACTCTTCAGGGGGATGCAAAATAGCCCTCAGCATGTGAAACTATGTAGAACGAATGCATTTTAGCACCCTTTATCTGCCCCTCAATAGACTGTCTTCATTGACACAGGCATTCTGAAGCCTGTCTTGGTAAACTTGTCTCCAAAATGAAACGGTGAAACAGCAGGGGAGACATATGTGATCATCAACTCAAGCTCTAGCAATGTTAACGATACTCCTGCACTGAAAACATAAATCTCAGGATTTTAAAGTTCACAAAAACAGTCAACATTGTTCAAAATTGTTTGCATGAAGTGCATCTGAGACCCCAAATCCTGAGTGGGCCAGTAATAACCTTCCTTGGTTTCTCGTTTGAAGGAAGTGAAAAATGCATTTTTTAATCTCAGTATGCAGGGATAGATCCATGCCATGTTGGAAAAACATTTGCGCCACAGCTCTGGTTTGTGGCTGGCTATTGTACAGGGAGTGGTATTTCACTTATGAAGTGATTCCGTTACAGCTGTCCCCTCAACCATCCCCCCTCCGCACGCACTCACTTACTCCCATTCAACCACACACACACACATACACACACACACAGGCAGAACCATTTAAACACAGTTCTCCATAAACACGTACAAATCAGTTCCAACGGGTGCTCCAGCAAAACTCAGACATGGACCCAGACCCACAGCACTCAAAAACAGGTTATTTTAGAAATGAGAGATATGCCAAGTTGCACATCTGCAGTCAGATCCTGCCAAGCTGCCATGTGAAATACGATCTAATGCTGGTCTGCTTGATTCCAATGAATGACATCCTTACGCTCCTATCTGTTGAATAATGCATTTCACTTAAGTCCTCATATAGGGGGGCTCTCTGGCTGGTTGGGGGGAAACAAATCTTGAAAGGATTATTGTATTTACTTTCTTTGGCGAGGCTCTGAATTGGTATGGGAGGTAGTTGTGGCTTTTGTGGTCACGTGTTTATTGTTTATGCTTTGTATTTATCCATAATTAATGCCGCGCTGATGAGTGCTGTCACAGACACCAGCGAACAACGGTCAGGTCTCACGCAATGTGCGGATGATTTCCTCCCCACATTCAAGGCCTTGGAGAGGAGCAAAAACGCTTCCTCCGGCTTGTCTCTTTGAGCCGGAGCAGGAAGACAGATGCTCTAGAAAAACACACACCAAACCAAAGACTGTCAATCTGTGTTCTCGCTACTCCTCAAGTGCACGTCTTTTTTGGAAGCCCTCTTCTTGTTTTCAGCATGCGCTCCGGAGCGAAAGGAAGTTCAAAGACGTGTTTTTCAGCATCACAATAGTTACACACGTTTTCCCCAGATGAAGGCTCTTGATCCAGATGCAGATCAGTCACGGGGGTCACTGCAAGGTCTCTCTGACCCCCCTCCATGTGGCTACTCCATCCAACCAATCTCTGTCATGGGATTATTGTTTTCAAATGATCTGCTCACTGACAAATGATGTGTGACCAATTTTATAATAATGCAACTTGTCTTCCTTGAGAAATGGAATCCTGAGATTTCATACAGTTGGAAGTTGAATGAACATGCTGTGTGGAATTAAAAGTGACTGACACTGATACTGATTAATGTTCAGCTTGATACATTGACACATTTGATAATAGTCTCCCTTATCTATAATAGCCTACTTTGTGGTGCAATACAACACTTGACAATAAAATTTTAACGTGTGATTGAATATTCTAAACTCAAGGTTCACTTAAAGCTTTCTCAACCATATCTCCCTGCCTTTTTCGGTGAATGGAATTTGCTCAAGTGTCAATTTCTTCACAGATACAGTACCAAGGTCAAGAATGAACCTTTATGCTCAAAAACGTTAATCTGATTCCTTGAGCCAGCAATAAAAATACAGCTCTAAACCTGGTTAAACTGATTTTTTGGCCACTTGGGGAACACACGATAAACACAACATCAATATATTATCACCATATAAAGTTTTTATGTTGAAAGTGTCAGCAAACAGTAGCCTATTTATACATCCAGCAGACACGGTGCAACATTAACATTCATTTGAACTTTTGTTTTTGAGCACCTGATCAATTAAAAGTCCAATACTCACTTATCTTTTAGCTCTGTTTTGGTCTCCACCAACTCCTGAGGGCAAAATCTGGATCTTTAATCGCTAAATGCTCCTCTGCGCTCACCAGCTAGCTGTTAACTTTGTCTATCTGCTGTTTGGTGCTGGGAAGGTATGGTAGTGGGTTAATCAGAGCTTTTTCACTGAAAACAACTGCGTCTCGAGATGGTGCTGATGAGAGCAGTGAGAGCAAACCCAAACAGTAAAGTTGCAGGCCGTAAAACTGAAACAGTGAGCTAGTTAGTAGTAATTCTTTGTGTTGGTCACTACAAGCACTACATTCACATTACGCATAGTTATTTGATCCATTTTAAATGTAGAAATGTGGATTAGTGCTGCTTTTAAGACAAGCAATAGGTGTCCATGCACAACTATGTATAATATAATGCACCAGCTAACAAAATTTAATATAGTGTGACAACAGATGTTAGCAAGAGACTGCCTTAGACAGACTCACTCCTTTCACAACATTAAATGGTTTATTGGCATAGAATATTACTATAAGAAATAATATGTTGTACATCATACATGGTAAACAGTCAGACAATTTAAATGTCTACAGCTAGTCATCTCTATAAAGCACAGTACTGTGTACAGTAATACACATTTGATTCTCGGTCTTTGTTTCCTCTAGGATTTTCCGGAATTAGATCTCTTCTATATAGTTTACAATACAGATGTTAAAGACCCTTGTGGCTTGCTAACTCAAGCATGGGGAACTGTTTTCTGGAGATGTTGACTCACCCTAAATATACTCTTCTCTATTTTGGTTGAAACGCTTAACATGTCACGGCTGCTCTCCACTATAGAGGAAAACACTGCTACGCTTCATTTTTGCCTGGGGTCAGGATCTCCCTGAGGGAGAGAGCAGACGGCTTTCTCAACCCGCCGTATCAGCAGGGCCATCCCGACATGTATAATCTGTAATGCACAGCTGCCTTTTACTACATACTACTGTTCTACCACTGAGGCCTGACAGTGCCAAGGCCTGTGGTGGCTTGGGCGGTACAAGCCTCAGAAGTTTGTTTTTGTCTCGTGGGCTCCAAAATCATATCTCACCACCTGAGGACCTGGCTCCATGATTCACTCGTGTGCGGTGGGAGAGTTGAGAAAAGAGGGTGGATCACTTCAGTTTCGATTACATGGACGGCAGTACTTTTGTATTTAGGTTCTTTGTTTCACATGTATTATGAAACAGGACGATATGATGAATTTTGAGCATAATCTGAAAACCAACTCCACTGTAATTTATTCTGATCTACTCTAATCGAATGCAATTGTGCTGTTTACTGTGTGTACTGTATCGTCAAAGCCAATACAGGGCAATCATATACCTCAAACCAGTTTTGAGAGAAACAAAGAAAGCAAGCTGATGTTGAAGTCATAACATTCATAAAATCATATGAGAGAACACACACAAAGAACAAATATCATTCAAACACAGTTAGGACTGGCAACAAAACCACAATATCCAGACTCACCAGTATAATCTGTCATCTATTTCTAATCTGTTGAGACATCTGAGTATCTACCACTGTGTATTTGTGGATTTATTTGCTCAATTGAAGTCTACTTTGAGACGGATTGGACCTTTGCTGGGCAATGTTGATCCTTTATTGACACGTGGTGAGATACAGAGCCTGGAAAACAATCAGGTCTACTCAGACCAGGCCAGGCCAAAGTAGCTTGATCCAATCTAAGATGAAGAAAAAACAAACAGTAGTTCAAATTGTTGGCCCAAATTCTAAGCTTCAAAGACTACAGGGTAATTAAAGATGAACTCTCTTTTCTGTGCAAAAAAAAAACCCTGTTTCATCTTCATGTCCACGCAGCATGCTTTCTTTAAGGAACTATCATAGTATCCAATGAAAGCATATAGCTGCAGCATGTTGACGAGACAATAAACCAGATTTTATTTGCACGAGGAGGAAAGTGCATCTTTCATCACTTCTTCCACAGTGCCCAAGGCTGCTTCCTTCTCCGTGGTGCGGCCAGCACCCATCCAGCCACACAGGAAGCATCTTCCACTGCTCCCCCTCTCCCTCCTCTCCTCCTCCTTTCCCTCCTTTTTCTCTCGGTCTCCTCCTCACTCGCCCATGGTGGAAACTATTAACAGGGCAGGGTTCCATGGAGCAGTGTGGCGAGGTTATCGTTCACACAGCTTTCCCTCTCCCTTTCCTTCTGTCTGTCTCTCTCTCTCTCTCTCTCTCTCAGTACAGTAATCCTCAACACACAGCCCAATATAGCGGGGGAGACTCGCTGCCCTCTGTTTTTAAACCTCCACAGCCGCAGGGTAACGATTTTTCCTGATACACGCGTGGTGAAAATGCGTAAGACTTGACCTTTTTTTCATGGACCTCGATGTGTCACAGGCAGGGGTGACATGGGAAGGAAAATGTGATGGCCGGCCGACTGCAAAACAGTTTTGCGAAGTGTCAACAGAGGAGTAATGTAAAGACGTAAAGATGAAATCCTTTGTGAATAGGGAGTTTAAAGGAATAGTTCAACCTTTTGGGAAATACTTTATGTGCATTTTAAATTGATGAATAAAAATACCAGATTTTCATGCTGGAGAGATGTAGAAAATTACATATTAAAAGAAAACAGAAGAGGTGATTAAAAACTAATATATATATATTAAATGGACTTTGATTTCATGGTGCTGCCCCTCAGTGTTACATGCCTCCACTCCACTTGTGTAAACAGAAAACCCAAATATCAATAATAAGAGCAGGGGTGTCAGAGTTGCACAAGGGCCCAATGGCCGCCGTCCAGGGAAGCAAATTGCATGTCAACTCCCTCTCAATCACCATAGCAACAGATAAAACACCACAGGGTACACCTGGATCAGAAGAGAAAAATTAATTTATGACAAAAATAAGAGAAACACAAATATCATCTGGGGTGGTGATATGTGATATATACTCCAATGATATATTGGAGTCACTGGTGCTCGATAATGATGTCATCTTGTCATGCCCCCTTAATAAATTTGCATAAAGGTCGATGGAAACACGCACTGACTCCAATTTTATTTTGCCGAAATTTCAGGAATTTGTTGCGTAACAATTTAATGGAAACATAACTAATCTCATGTCTGTGCATTAAATATGGAGCTGGAGGCAGGATGTGTTTAGCTATATAATAAAATCTGCAGTGTTAAAGTAGCACTATAAGAGTTAGACTAGAGTTAACACTATTTCCGAGTGTATTTGGTCCTATTGGTGTTAAATTGACTCTTGCACTATGGTTAAAAAGTAAATATAGCTTTAAATTAACAATAAATAGTGTGCCAACTTAACACTCCCTAACACTGTATTGTGTTATTTAAACTTAACACTAAAGGTTAAATAACTCTGGAGAGTTTTAATATTATTCTCAGTAATGTTGGTCATTTACTCCCCTGCTTGACAAATCAACTCTGATTGAGTAAAATCCCAATGCTCAGTAACACTGCATTAAAGTGCTGCTCTTACACATGACTGTGTTGATAATTTACTCTTCTACAGTGAAAAACCAGCTCTGACAGAGTAAAAAAAAACACCCATTAACACTCAATAGTGTCTCTGAAACTTAACAAAATAATAGTTAGTTTATAATAGCAATAGTAATGCTCTATTATTATTACAATATATAATAACTCTTTTGTGATCTCAAATTACTTCTTAACAGATTTTTTTCAACAATGTTTTTCCACATAAACCATTAAATGAGTAAAAATCGCAAGTAACCACAAAATAGCGCATTTAACAACTTTATTTTCAACTATGTCAGGCCAAAATATCAAAACATCTCATGGAGAATACGAAAACACTTTAAAACATCGACCTCAGGTCAGCATAAAAAGGCAATAAGGAACAACATACTAGGAGGAATCTGTGAAGAAAATAGCGCAGGGAAAGTTCCCCTCGTTTTGAAATGGAGAGGAGGTGGGTGGGGCTCTCCAGAGTACTCCTACACTGCGTCTTTTAAATACACACATTTTCACCAACACTGGGGGGCATCTTACTCAATCTGGTGTTGTAGTAGTTCTAAAAGTACTTTACCATGGCTTAGCTTAAACTGGGGAATTTACTGTGTAGTTACCTGGCAGCCTCACAACAGGACTTGGAAGTCAACCTAAAACCGCAAATTGTAGTTTTTTCATTTCTGTTTATTTACAGGAAACAAACAAGACACAATGTGTTAATTAGTGAGCTTTAGGGGTGCTGGTAGGTGTAATTTTTAACTTTGGACAGAGCCAGACTAGCTGTTTCTCCCTGCCTCCAGTCTTTATGCTAAGCTAGGCTAAACATGTTCTGACTCCAGATCCGTACTTAAAACACAGGTGTGAAGTTGATCTCAATCTTCTCACCTTACTATCTGAAAGAAAGCAGATAAATGTATTTCCCTGTACATTCCTTCAATGGATTAAATGTGTGCATTATGTACATGCATATATATATTTATATATATATATATATGTATACTTGGGTGCATGGGGCTGTATTCATCTGTGTATTTCCATCCCTCCCATACAACTTGAAATTCAGTCTCTCTGACTGTAACGTACCTGTTCACATACTGTGTACTGTAGTGCAGTCTGTCCTCTCACTTCTAATCTCTCAGCCAGCCTCATCGTCCTCCTTTCCTCCTCCCCCTCCTCCTCCCCAGGCTGCTGAAAAGCTGTCATTGATGAGAACACTGTGAGGGGGTGAGAGGTGCTCGGGCCCCATGGGCTCGTGTAGCAGCTCCACTGAAAGACTCCCATTTAAACACACACACCTGTTAACAAACAGCAACAATGGGCTGCATGGCTGCCAGTTCAGTGAGCTCCATACCCTGACCCCACTCCCACCCCTCGGCCCCCTGGCGGATATTAAAGAGCCTCTATTTACCCATACTGGCACACAGCTCACAGGCCCCACAGAGGCTGGCCTGCCCAGGGTGTCCTCAATTCACCATTGTCCGGTGATCGAGAACTAGGCGGATGGATGGCAAGGAATGCTGAGGTAAAATGGAGTGCTGGGCGGGTGTTCTCTTTTAGGTCTGTCTGAAAGGTGTAAAAAACATCAAATTGAGCTAAATATTGTCCAGCTTGTAACCATAGAAACAGTACAGTACAGTATAGTATATGGAGTGGATTTTGTGTCACTTTTACTGCTCTGTTGTGGATGGTGTCTAAACTGTGCCATATCTGTGTTGAATATGCTGACGTTTTGTTAGATGTCCTAACATGTTGTTGAGTGTACTCCTTCTGACTTGTCGGGTTTTTTAAAAAGGGGGTGTCAGAAAAGAAACCACTTTTAAAGAACTAATAGTGGCTGCCAACAGTTCATGGAAACATCACTTTTTGATCCTTTTTTTGATGTTGATACACTCACCATTCACCAAGCACTGGCTTGTTCACCCACTAATGTAGTGCTGAGAAATTAGACTCAGGATGTTCATTGCACCGACTTGTGCTGTTACATTGACATTTGTTTTGTAATTTCTGTTGTGCTAGTCCTCCAAGTTAAATGACAAAATAGGTCATTTGCCTTTGCCTTCCAAAACAACGCATATGAGTGCCTCTATTCTCAAAATACATCCAAAATGCATATGTCTATTGCAAAATTGCCTGATCTGCCACCACTAAGATTTTGGTTAGGTTTAGGCATAAAAGCTACTTAATCATGGTTAGGGGACAATGATAGTCATGGTTTAAAGAAAACAACACCAACTGTTGGAACCGTAGGAGACAGGAAGCAAACAACAGTCTCCCATGTCAAAGTCATAGGCTATGTTGACCCAGCCATCCACCCTGACCACCTCCACAAGATGTTTTGCAGTTTTATAACAATTTCACATCACATTACTTCTGCCTTTGCAGACAACAGTCATAATTCACACAACCACAAAAAGTACAGTAAGCAGTTCATTTTAGGCATTTGAACATATGACCAATGTTGTTGTTTTTCTGGTGTATAGTAAACAGTCTCACTATTTTGATCACAACTTATCTTACTCTTAACATTGTTTATAATTCTGCTGCAGCTCCAACTAATTATTTTGTTAATTTCGTTATTGATTAATATGTCTATTGTTTTTCATATTATGGTTCCCAACCTATTTGGCTTGTGACTTCTTCAGTCAAAGCAATACTGTATGTGCTTATGACCCCTTTTCACAGGTTCACCTTGGAACCCATTAGGGGGTCCTGACCCCTAGGCTGGGAACCACTGGTTTAGTCTATAAGTGGAAAATAGTGAAAAATGACTTCAACTATATGTTTGTTTTGCCCCACCAACTGCCCAAGACAAGAATTAAACAGCTAAAAGCTTGATAATTGACTTGAACTTGAAGCTTAGACATTTGCAGACTCTTCAAGAATATTCATAATCAAATCTGGTCATTCATAAAAACTCAACTGACCTTTCTAATAAGCCTTTAATAAGTTTTTGAGGATAAAGAAATATGTCATTATTCAGACCAAAAGTTTTTGCAGTGTGAACATCCTTAGAGGTAAAGCCAACAGGGACCAGCCACAGCTGATGGCCACCATTCTTCAGATGGGGCCGCTCTCCAGTTCGGCTGTGACCACTCCTTTTGTGTTCGCTGAGGGGGGCCAGCCATTCAACCCTACGGGACGGATAATAGCCTCGTTGGCCCACTCCCCCTCCACTCCCCACCGCTGCTCCATCCTCCCATAAAATTCCCCACTTTAATTGCGTTCCCTGGAAGCCAGTAGGAGAAGAGGAGGAAAAACTTAGAGGGAGGAGGGAAAAGAAAGAACTCTATAGTGGGAGCCTGTATTCATCCCTGGCCTATGCATTGCAAACAACAAACTGCGAACCACAGTCTAGGAAGAAAGAGGCACAACGGTCAAAAGCAGTGGAGGACTGGCCCACCAGTCTCCAATTCAGAGGGCCCTGGCTTCTTTAATAACTGATCGAGTTCACAATTAAACCCCGCTCGTTGGTAATACAAGTCTCCTTAGAGGCTCAATTGCCATTGGTGGGAGACAGGGCCACTGTTGTGTCCCGGGGATTAAAGCAGGCAGGGGGAATCAAAAGCCATTTTACAATACAGTAATCAGCATGTTTTCCCTCTGAAAGGCCCTCTGCTCTCCCATTTAGAAAACACAGAGCATTACCTCCTTTCTGCTCTCTACAAAACCCATTCAGCCACCCGCTTTATTATATGGATTAATCCTATGTGTTGTTGGGAGCCCTGGGGCTCCATGAAGGAGGGGGGCGGAGGTGAAGAAGTGTCCACTCCAGACAGGTTGGTGAGGGTGGGGAAACCCATAACCTGGCCAAGGACACATTCCCCAGCTGTCCCCCATTTTACCCAACCTGCAGTTTCCCTCCTGAGCGCAGATGAACCTCAGCATGGAAAGTTTCAGACTCTCCCTCAGTTGGATGGGAGAAGTAAAAATTTAAGCTGAGTTTGTTGTTTGGGCTCCTCCACGATGAACAATCGAAGAATTCAGGATCTTGTTACACATTTACATTAAAAGTCGATGAAAACTGTGATTAAAATATACAGTATAAAAATATTTTTTTACAACACCCATCACCAAATTCCTTTCAGTAAAAGCTGAGCGAACTGAAAAATACTTTTATTGATTAAATCATCACATTTTTCATGATCAAAATTTCCAAATCTTCCCAATAATTCATGTACAGATGGAAAATACTATTACAACATACACTATTGATAACTGCCACTTTTGCAAGATACTCAGAGGCAGAACACGAGAGGTTTGTGTGTTGACATTATGAGAGAAAGTAAATAGGTCACTGGTGATTATTTATGCAAGTACCTGTTATGTACTGAATGATCAAAAAAATGGACATTGGCACTGGCCATGCTGCATTTTAATTGGAAGTGATAGTCTTTCAACATTCACTGTAAAATACTTTGTAGGTTCCTTTCTGTGGTGTAATGATGTGCAATTGTGTATTATTGTTATTTCTGGTCAGTTATTTTACTGATTAGGAATTAATCTAACCATCTGATTCATTCTTATACTTCATTCTTGATTCTGGCTGGGAATTAAATATGTTGGTCTTGTTTTCTCTAATATCATTAAAGTGCACTAAAAGTCGACGCAGCCCAAACTATGTTCCTGTCATCAGCTAAATTTATTTTGCCTGATGATTGAGGGTATTGTAATACAATTGTTGCAAGGCAGAACTGGAAGAGCATATTGTCTTTAACATCTAAGTTTTTATGGATTTAAAACTAGATTTAAAGCTATAAACACAACAACTGAATTATGAAATATGACCAGAGGTTAGTCAACCAAACACCAACTTGCCTAAATCTAAATGAAAGACCTAAAATCGTACCAGAAGTCACACTATGGAAACAGAATAAGTCTAGACAAAATCCAAACACGGGTGTCAAAATTAACACTGCTGAAGGACCAGTGTTGGGGAGTACTGAACTACTGTACATGTAATTAAACTAGTAGTTAAACTGCATTTTGCAGTAGCTTGTTGGTAGCTCAACTACATTCATATTTGCATAGTGATTCAAGTATAGTTAAATTACTTTTTTTGCCATTTTTTGTGTAGTTACTGTAACTACTGAAACTACAAACAATTTTGGGCCATAAAAGGAAAGGAATGACTCTGAGGTTGCTGAGTTTCTACATGTTAACATGAAAATATTATGATTGTCTTAATTACTTTGTTTTTGTTTGAGGTGCATAGCTCACAAGTAAGTGTCATGTATTTGCTTAAAGGTATAACGAGTAGGATTTGTTGGTTGCTGTTTGTAAACGCAACATTCAATGTTGGCCCCTCCTCCTCGGCTGAAAGTGCACGTGCTTCTGGTGGTCCCACGTGCTTACGATCAGGCGACTCGTCGCTACATTTTTAAAGAGTCCCGCATCTCACACCCTGTGTGCTGCTACTGGCTGGGGGCTACACACCACTTGATGCCAAGAAACGTCCCGAGCACAGCAAAATAAGAAAATACAGGCAGAGGGCAGGGTCTCTGCAGATACAGACGCCGCCACACACTTCTAGTGGGTCATAAGTGATGATTGAGAGGGACTATTTTTGTTTGAGTCTATACATTGTTTTTTAGGGAAATCCTACTCGTTGTACCTTTAAATATGGCCATGGTGATTCTTCCTCAGGCTGAGATTCGGGAGGTTTATCCATGATGACGCTGTCGCTGTGTGAGCACTGAGCAATGCCCGCCCTTTTGCACATGCACAACACAAAGGTCAAGTGTGTGGTGGTGGCTGCCTGACGAATGCATTGCCTGGGCATGCCTTCACAGCGGTCAGGCTGAAAGAAAAAGGGGGCGGGTCTGGTCAAAGGGGGTTCAATTACAGTAGAGAAGCAATGGTAAAATAAAAATAAAAAATGTTCAGAGAAGTTGTTGCATGCTTTTTTTAAAAGGTACCTGGCTAACTGAGTAATCCTGCTTGGTGCAATACCCCCACCTGGACTCTTGGAAGGCAGGTGTCTGACTGATGGAGATTGTTTACAAAACCAAAGATGACATCCCTGCATTTTCCCATGAATAGTGGGGTGTTTTATTTTTTGGTTTGTGTATGACCTGTGAACAAGTGGGCACTTTTTGCAATAAACTCAGTTGAGTGGCATTCTTTGCTGGCGTGTGACTTTTTTGTATTATATTTTGTTATAATTTTGTATCACGTGTACATTGTCAATTTTATCCTTTTTTTTACAAAGTAATTTGAACTACTTTTTCTAATTAGCTTTAGTTAACCAAACTAGATTTCTCCATAGAGTAGCTTTGCTGTAGTTCAGCTTCTTCCAGTGTGAAGTAATTGGTAGCTTGCAAAGCTATGCTTTCAAAGTAGTTTTCCGAACACTGTGAATGACAAATTATGATACTTATTCAAGTAAAAGGTATATACAAGCCTCAGTCAGGACAATTGGTATGGTGTAATATGAAATTCATTATCAGGCATTGCATGATGTGAGACCAAAGACTCAAGATCAAAAAGTCATTTTTATGGTCAAAAATGTTGACTGATGTAGTAACTCCATGCAGTCTAAAACAAGAAACATCTGGAGGAGAAGGGAAGTAGACAGATGTGTTGCAGGAGTGAAACAACAATGCCATTTTTTCTTAATAATGCTATCAAAGGATCTATTATATGGCCTGTTTTTCCGTTGTGTCTGGGCTTAATGTATTGTGAAAGGCGAGATCCATGTATTACAATGGAGAGAGGAAGTATTCGATGTCGCTCTCCTTCAGCCTCCTGATCAAAACCACATACATCTGATTCAGTTTATCCTGCGTCATCCACAGCCATTCACTTCATTGATCTCCATGAAAAAAAACCCAGCTGCATGTCAAGGACTTCACATTCCTGACTGCAATGCAAATCAAGAAACACAAGCGCTGATTGTTCGGGATGGGGTGTTTGCAAGTGCACACCAAGGATGGAAAAACCTTTAAGTGACAAACAAGCTAACATCTGTCATCTGAAACACTGCTGTTCTCAGTCACTAATCTAGTGTTACAGCGCTGAACTTTTGTTAGCATTAGCTTTGTCAACAAGTTACATCCTGTCCAAAACATCAAATGAGTGACTGTTGAAACTGAAAAAAAATCTGTGTTGACTTGCACTGAAATGCTTCCTGGATATTGCAAACATTGAAAACTGCATGGGCGTCAAGGAGAGGGCTGGATGGAAGAAGAACTGTTCTCTCTCTCATTGTGTTCACACAAGGACGGAGTTAGTCTGGGACTTGACATTTGTGGTTGAAATCTACAAAAAAACAAGAATCAAAATGTACTCCATTAATGCGCCAGTTCTGAGCTGCTCCAGTGAAGTAACTTAATAGTCCACGTCTGCAAAGTACTAGGCAGCTTCCATGTACAGTATAAATATAGACCAGGGGATGTGCAAACACATTTTTAAAGAGGAGTTGAATGTAACTTCAATTCAAAAATTCATTCACCAACAATACATGCACACCGCTCACAAGTATTTTGCTTTGAGCTGCTCTGTTTGGTAATCAAAGGTAATTGGTGCAGTGCTTTGTTTTTGAGCCTCTGAGCAAATTTTGTTGGTTTAAAGGCCCAGTTGGCGATCCAAAAAAGTGACTCCACAACAAAAAATGAGAACACAAGATTAGAATCTGCCATGATTTCAACCTGACAGGAAACTTGATATTGCGTGATTCAGCCATTTTGATCCTTATGTTAAATAACAATATTTTATTCTCGCTTTCTACAGTATCTGCTCGTGGCAACTACAATATGGTTAAGGTTAGGGAAAGATCATAGTTATAGCAAGTAACTTATGGTTAAGGTATGGTTAAAGTTAGGTAACTAAAACACTTCAAGTTAGGGAAAGATTGTGATTATGGTTAATAGATAGGCAAACATTAATTGCAGGTCAGTGACTGGACACGAACTCCGGTCTCCTGCAAGTCAAAAGCGCTGCACACCCACACCCATCCCCCACTATTACTTTTCACGAAAGGCGATGATCTCTTGACACTATTGTGCTGATTCACACAATATTACATTTGACCACCATTATGGACCTGTTTGATGTTCTATGATACAGCAAGTCACACAAGCTAAAATCTTGCATCTCGTGCAATTGCTTCTGGCCTACTTTGTCCTATTGTGTTAAAGCACTGACCAACGCTTTAAAGAAGTAAAGCTGTATGCACTGATACTAATTGTCATGCAAATACTGATATCATACCACAAATAGTAATGCTTTATGCACTAATCTGCACCACTGGAGGCTGTTATCAGTGTGTTAAAACAGCCCATTAAAAGCATTGCGATGACATCAGTCTCACCCACCCACCACATTCTGAATGTTATCTTCTGCATCTTAAAACATCACTTTGCAGAAAAGAGAGTGTAGCACAAGAAAGTACAAATCCATCCGACGCGTGGGCAGAGTGGCCTAAGACAAACTTTTATCAATTTGAAGATGCTCCCCCACATTCCTGACCAGCCTCTACCCCCCCAGGCTACCCCCCCAAGTCTGTTGCAATAACCTTAGTCACGACCCATGTGTTTAAATACCAGATGAAAAATCCCAAGGAATAAAATGGAGGTCATCTTGAAGTGCTTTTAGGCAATGGGGAAGATGATGGTACTGTGTCTCCAGGCCTGTTCTGTGTGTGGCACACCGTGTATCATGACAGATTGTTACGTCACAGACATCTCATGTCTCTGGAGGGGGGGGTTAAGAGCATATGCTGTTCGAAAGAGAAAAAGAGGGACGGAGAGAGATGGTCAGAGGGGAGAGAGATAGAGATGAGAAAATGGGAGGGATGGAGAGAATAAGGAGGAGAAGAAGAGAAAGATCTTCAGTGAGTTTGGCAGCTTTCCACAGAAACCATTAAACATGATGAGTATGGTTGTGTTTGTGTGTGGTGTGTGTGTGTGTGCGCATGCAGGTGTATTTGTATGTGTTTGTGTGCTCTGCTCTTCTCTCTCCCAGGTAACCACTCAGTCCGCCTGGCTGGAGGTACAGCACACTAGAAAGTGGTAGCTGAGTCTCATAAGTCTTCCTCCCTTAGGGGGAATTTGTTCAGTACTGTATACCTGAAGACGTCAGCACTGACATCCATATCTGCTTTTAACGGTGACACAACAGCCTTGTCCACCATAGATATTTCTTTAGTGTTTTATGTAACAGCCTTAATGAGAAACTTGATGAAATCCTCATATGATGAGAAAGAATATGTGTAGAAGGTAACAACAATATGCACACCGCCATTTCTGTTAGGCTTTAAGACAGGTGAGTAGAGTAATACCTGTGATGGAAGATGTCTAACCTGGGTGTTTTTCTCATATTTTTTGCTTATTTTGACTATTGGTCATGATAATATTTTACTCACCACTTTTGTTGTAGATGACTACTGTAGCTGGCAACTCTTTGGGCTTTTGTCCCCAAACAATTGAGCAATGTCTGTATTTGACCCCTTGTTTATTATGTCTATGAAACCCATGCAGTCTGTAACAAGAAGACATTGATTAATAGAGAAAAGTCAGAAAAATAATCCTAATTTTGAGTAGAAAAAAAAGCTTTGATTTTATCCGATCCTGTAAATCATCTTATGACCTCAAATTCATCTCTTGACTCCTTTTGGGGGGTCCTGACCCCCAGGTTGGGAACAACTTTTGCGGAGATTTGGGAAATGCAGGATCTGGCAAGACCAACATAAAAAATGCAAACATCCTACATAAAAAATAAAAAAATCCCTGTCACTTCTGTAGAAAACTGAAACTGAAGCAGTTTTTAGACCAATTACCCAAAACTGGTGTCTCCCTTTTGTACAATGGCAGTTGCTGAAAACTGCATAGTGTGTACCTTTGTCGCAGTTTGGAAGACAGCAGCCATGAACCATCTTCTCACGTTTGCTGCTACTTCTCTACATGCACACGAACTACATCGAAGGCAATCGGCTGCCCCACACTAATGCACACAAAGTGCGCATGAGGGGCTTATGCTCCTTGCCCCAGTGGATGTCATTCTTGAGTCCACATTTTTCCAAATCTCTACAAAGGAGGTGGATAGTATGATCAATAGTCATAATGGACAAAACAATAAGAATAAGATTCAGGTTGACAAATACTGGAGTTTCCCTTTAAGAAAATAACTCCGCAAGAATATATATTTTTGGGATAGTATTTCTCAGCTCGCAAACATACAAACTAATGAAATGAGTTAAAGTAAGCAGGTTGTGTGTTGCTGTTCAAGTGTAGACATGTCATGAATGCTGATACTCTCCTCAGCCAAAGCACTGGTGAGACTAAGGACTGTGATTAATATTCCGTGGCTGCACTTGTTAGCATGCATCATCTGGTCCTTACTCATACAAATACAGACACACACACACTCACGCCCAGACCCACATACACTATCCTCCCACTCTGCTGCTTGGCCTCAAGTGCTGAAGGGAGATTAGATGCTGGGAGAGGCAATGCTCCCCATTACTCTCTTGTTCAGTGGCCCAAAGGTGAAATGAAAAATAGCCCTGTGGTCCTAATCC
This sequence comes from Oplegnathus fasciatus, assembly GCA_003416845.1. Lineage (NCBI taxonomy): Eukaryota > Metazoa > Chordata > Actinopteri > Centrarchiformes > Oplegnathidae > Oplegnathus > Oplegnathus fasciatus. Next base: position 320,753 of record NTHP01000185.1, read on the forward strand.
TGAAGACACTCAACACACTCATATTGTCCTCCCAGGGTGCACTTCTTTTGGCTTCCAGCGCTGCCATGGCGACTGGCGGCTATAAAACCATTAGTGGATTTGTTGTGAAAGCAGCATGGACGCACGCATCAGAAATACAGAACACACAATTTACAACCACAGCTTGACAAACACGTGGTTCCCTCTTGAACTCTTCTTATGTTTTACCGTGATTACAATGATCACTCTTCTTTTAGCATGTGCTGTCAAGATGAAAACATATGAGTTTAGTGCAAGAAAAACACTGTGAGGTGAAGCAAAAATCCCCTCGATATGGAATCCCAACGATGAGTGGTGCTAGAAACCAGGCTCTTTGCCAAGAAACCATTACTAATCCCTCTGGGCTATTAGACTAAGGAGTGTGTGTGCATGCTACATGAGTGTGAGTATCATCCAGCATGCATGTGACTATGTCAATGTGTGTGTGTGTGTTTCCCAGCTCATGAATTTGCACCCCCACCAATGACCACCCTCGCATTTAAAAGAGTCACAACAGCTAGTTAAACATTACAAGAGCGCTGAAGGAGCTTCAAACACCTGGCAGGAGTGCAGCAAAATTGTATGTGTTCTTAAGCGTGGACAGCATTTCCATACAGATATCAACGTGTGTGTGTGTGTGTGTGTGTGTGTGTGTGTGGAACTCAATTGGAGGTTTCAAAACCATCTTGATTTAAAGCAACAATCAAAGAGTACAAATCCAAATAAAAGCTCATTTAAAGCATGAGTAACTAATCAAAATTGTTTATACATAGTTAATATCATTTACGAGTTCCTTTACAACCGCTGGCACATTTATAGCGAGCGCAAAATATGCCGTGACAGCTAATGTGCGAATAAATACATATCTTTCCATCTCTTTTTCCTCACAGCCCCAGTGACAGCCATAAAATGTGTTTTTGAAAACATGATTGTGTTTAACAATTAAATGCTGGCTGCAGGTCCATGAACTCTGTCCTGCGACTTAGCAAACCCAAATAAAAACAGCCTAACCCCGCGTTGCCAAATGCACAAGGCCACGACAAACCTTTCCCATGCATGTCTGCATGACAGCCTCCAATATCCTCACAGAAACCACAGGATGATGAATGAACACCCACCAGAGTGCACACACACACACACACACATGTACACACGTAGACATAGCACAGCACAGAGGAAAAGGGAGTGCCAACATCAAGCTGGTGGGTATAGTCAAGTTCAAAGGTCAACACTGGACTGGCTTGTGGTTCAATTTGGCATTCGGGCACTAATTCACAACATGTTTAGTTGTTACAGTTGAAAGGCTTCACTGGTCTCTTAAGAAGTGCATAAGTCCATTTTAAGTTCTAGTTTTTAACAAACTACAGATTGCACATTAAGATCATCTGTCCCTGATTAGCTAACCATGTTTTGATCCTATTCCAGTAAAATTAAGAGCAGGTGGTTAGGTCTTCTTTTGTCTTTTTATTTCCTGAAATTCAGCTTCACCATAGTTTTTTTCCTGAAATAAATCTGCCTCCTCAGAAAGCAAAATATTGCCCTTTTGTTTGCCAAGAGCATAACATTTGCTTATTTGCTAATCATATGTTCAAAACAAAATACAGAGTGCATGTTGAGCTTCACAAGCTCGACCGCAGGCATGACAAATACATGAATTCACCCAACATCATAAAATGCGCCTCACAAGAAGCCAAGGCAAAAGCAAACACAAATAAAATGGCGTGCAAGTCTTTTTTCCCCCCCTGTTTGGAGGAAAGCGCAACCCAATGCTCTGTGAATGAACCCACTATAAAAACATCCTCATACAGTTTACCAATTGAGACATTAAAGAGCAAAATTGCAAGGACACCTCTCGCATCTGTCTGGCCCAGCTCAAACTCAGAGTTCAACACATTTAGCTCTAATTGAACGAGCTGGACAGAAATACTCTGTTGGCATCAGTTCACTCTGCAGCCTCATGTCTCCTAATTGATTACCACATATCCATGGAGCCAAAATGATTTCTTACACACACATATATACACAAACTCAACCACCTCCAAACCTACAGTGCATATCTCATTAACCATGCCGCTAAGTGTATACTTAACTGTCCAAAACCTTTTAAATCTGCCTATTTGTCACAGCGTCCTAATGCTCCGGTCACAGTGCTGAGTTCTTAATCAAAGCAGGTAGACGCAGGTCAGAGAGGACTGTGTGGTCCGACGCTTTAATGTCTGAGACCTTAAACTGAGCTGTTTTTCCCACCGAACCTGTGCAGGACCATAAAATAAATTTTCCATTTATGAACAACCTCTATCAGGTAAGTGATGAATGAGGATACACCAGCCACAGCGGTGTGTTTTTGTAATCAGTAATGCAGACTTTTTTTTTTTTAACTACACAGTACTATACAAAAACACACTTTGTAAAAGAACAACAATAACAACAGCAATTGTAAGAAATCTCAAAGCAAATCAAGCGTCATAGAAGGGAGGTCAAAGCAATAATGAAAAGCCTCCCCATAAAAGCCAGTTTCAATAAGTTATTTAAAAGATGATACAGACTGAGTCAGTCTCATCGCCCTGATGGTAAACATTTCATCTCTTTTTCTTTTTTTCACAAGCAAAAATCCAAAGGTTAACACAAACAAACACGTATTTACATGTCTCATTTACATAAGACAGTTTGATTTGGCAACCTTTCTTTTCTCTCAGTCTTCAGGACACGGTTGCTAAGAAGGGTAACCATATAGTATTATTATTATTAAAGTAAATGATTCTTTCAAGCAATTTTCAACAGTGCATTCGTCTACTCTTGAATGGATGGAGTGGCACTATCTCTCCTTTAAGAGAAAATGTCTCTTTCTATATTTGGTAACAGCCACCAGAGGACTGCCTGAGGACATCACAATGTGATCCAACTCATAAAGGTTTTATATATTATTTACACTATGGAGCCAGCAGCAAATTGGGATCAACAAAACCGATATAAATTAATTTGGAGGCTGACAGATAAGGGTGGAGACACTAAAATGAGGACAACGTTATCACAAGGAAAGGAAAGGGAAGGGAGACTGAGGCAAAGAGTCTCAGTGGCTAACTTTCTTCATATCACAAAAAGCTAAAAAACAAACAAACAAACAAAAAAAGCTGCTTCATTTTGGCAAAATATTTCAGACTGCACAGAAATCTTATCTATGAAGCAAACTCACAAGAGCAGGATGCCAAAAGAGGACCGGATTTTTTTTTACTAAACCTGTGGCTGCATGTGCACAGATGAACATACACACATCTAGCATCTGAGTGTGTGAGAAGAGTGTGTTTGTCCTTGTGAATGACACTCAGTGGATGTGATGAGAGAGAAATATGGCGCGACTGCAGGTGTGCCTCCCTCTCATCCAGTGAGAGTGGATACGCCTGACTGCCAGCCATTCCAACAACACTCCTGCCTGGGACACACACTGGAGCTCCCATCAGTCATTTCCACAATCTGTTGATGGATCTATATTGTTACAGTATAGCTTCCTCTTGTAGCTTACAACCGAGTGAGCTAGTGCTGCAGGTTGGCTTACAATTGGGTGAATTATACTCTGTCAGTGAAAGTTCTGCATTACCAGAATGTTTCTTTGAATGGTAGATGCTTATTATAGAGTATTGAGTATTTTGTTTTTATATGATGAAAGATACAGTAAAATTAACTTTAATAGCAAATCCTAATGTAATAACAGCATATTAGCCCATAATTCTTTCATCAGTGGTTAAGCATCGTACTTAACTTTTTAAATCTAAAATTAATTCATATAATTTTGCAGTTAAACATAAATATTGCTGCTGTGGCATCAGACACGTCTGTCATTCAAATGACTGTATATCTGGCACTATTCACTGAATGTGTAACTTGATCTCAGTCCAGCTTCTTAGCGTTTTCATCTCATTTCATATGATGAATGATTTCCTACTTTTTGGAGCCGACAACCCTAGCTGTTCACTGTACGCTGGCTCTTTAAGCTACTCACAATCTGTCATGGCTCTGAATGGGCATTGTACCAACTCAGACAAGGAAAAAAAAAACAGGACTTCTTGAGCAGGTGCAGTGTAGAAATCATACAAAATTGGTAACATTAACAGAATATCAAATAGAGAGCTTGCTGTCACATGTTTATAAATATACTGGTATACTGCATTAGACCATTTATTGTATTTGACAATTGTATCTCACGCTTTCATTCGGCCAAACTTGTCATTCAAAGTGACTGCAGGCTCATTACAGTGGGTTTCTAATCCTTCTTTAGTGGTAACGGGTGGTCTACTATTTGCATAAGCCAACTGGCCTCAGAGGGAATTACAAACTGGAGCCGGCAGCCCTTTATTGCCGGATTCATGTCAATACCTCCATCTTGTCAGCTTAGCGTCAGACATGCAGACCATTTAAGTGGAAGAGTGAGCCAGCATTAAGGAAGGATTATAGAATCTCAGAGGTTAAACATTGCCTGACCCAGTCCTTTTTCTGCCAGGAGGTGGACCGATAGGATGTTTTCTTTTGGTGGTGAACAGTGTTAATACCAGAGACTTCAAAATTTGTCTTAGTTTTGATGAAGAAAATCTTAATAGTTAAGTCAATCACATTTCATTGATTAAACTTTGTTAATTATACAGTGAATAATGTGGCTTCCCAAGATAGCTATGCCAATGAAACAATACTTTACAATTCAACCTTAGAGGATGAAACAGCACCATTCTGTAAATTTAGATTATTACATTTTTCTTTTGTCTGTTTTTGAGAATAACATCATAAATATTAAGTAGATAATATTACATATCTTGTGGCTGTGCCAAAAATTTCCTGCAGTTTTGTCTGTATTGACATACCATTAAAAATTGAGAGAAAAAGTGAAGCCAAAGAAAGATAGAGACACAAAAATGTAATTTAAAACTGTTTTGCTTTGTGTCATACTTAAGTTAATATTGTATGAGAGTGGATAAAACTTGATGAGAATAGCATTATTGGTATATGAAAATTAAGATACGGATAAGAAATCTCTAGCAAGATTTAAAACGCATTTGAAAGTAACCTTACAGTTCCCTGCTTCCTATGGCTTCTTTCATTTTCCTTCTAAGCTCAATAACAACGACTGTACTTTACCTCACCCTTAATTCCACCTTTTCTCTTAAACCACACACCCCCTTGTGTCAATCAGTCAGTCAGGCAGTCAGACAGGCAGGCAGGCCTGTGCACTGTCTCCCAGCGTGCGTGGAGCCAAGGACTGGGCCAGGCGGGGGTGAGTCATGCTGCAGGAGCATGCTACTGGATGTAAAACAGAACAGTTGTTTCCTGCTGAGTCAAACCCGCAGCTCTCATTAAGTCATTATGCGGTAATTAGCCTGCGTGTTAGCGGATAGGTAGCGTAGCAAGAGAGCAGCAGCAGTAGTCTACTGCTGGAGATGTAAACTTCGCCCACTCAACAATAGTGCACTGGCTGGTGATTGTTATTTGATCAGGTTATTGATCCGATTTGTGCTGACTTTGACATGCTGCACTCACACTGGCTAATGCTTGCGTTTCCTTAGACTGGCAGGTTAGGTTACAGTTACTGCAGGTTATTTGGCGTTCGCAGTAGTGTTTGGCTCTGAGTCCAGAGCAGGTTCTGGCAGTGCATCTCGTTCACTCAGAGTGATGAAGAACCACTGTGCGTGTCCGTATCCTAGCAACAGACAAGCCCATAAATCAGCACCAAGGGAAGGGAAACACAGGGCAGGCTAAAGACAGACAGAGAAGGTCTTTTCAAAGTATGAGCGTTCCTCAAACAAAACACTCCCCTCCCTTCTCTCCTGTCTTCTCCTCTCCATTCCATAGCGCAAACACTGCAGCCCTTCTGTTTCCACGTAGAACAATAAGTAATCAAACAGGGGCCTTGAAGTAGGTGACTTACAAACTGGGAATATTTATGGGTAAGTACTACAGTATCAGGGAAAGCTAACTTGGTTTACACTATGTGAACAGTAAGTACAATAAAAGCAAACAACCAACACATAAAATTTAGACACACCATATAAATGCGAAACATAACAGGCCAGCCTAAACCGGTGGGTCTTGAGTTGCATTTTAAAGGGGTCTGCACAACAGATCAGCGGCCCAAAGAGAGTGAGTCCTAGAGCTGTTACTGTTCATTCAAAGTTCAAGTACCGTACGAACATGGGAAAAAAATAAATATTTGACCTGGAATCATCTGTTCAAAATCGAAATTCATCCAGTGAGGGTGGGCCCTGCTGCTCTATTGGTTAACGGAACATCAATTCTACAATGTAGTTTAGGATTAGAATACATGGGTAGCATTCAAATTAATCTGAACAAATTGTGTGTTAGTTTAAATTTAACTTAAATTAAACTTTTGAACAAGCGTAGTTAACTTTAGGATCCACAACCTCCAAGACACCATCTCAGGTTTTAAGCCTTGAGTAAAGTAACAGAAATCCTGATCAGAAGACTTTAGTGACTTAGTAATAATGTGGAGCTGTAGTAGCTCACTAATATAGATGACTGCCTGACCATGTAGTAAAATGCTGAGTTTGAGTTTTATAGGGTGTTTTTTTCACAAATTTGTTGCAAGCAAGTGACAGAACTGAAAATCCGAAATGTGTCATCTGATTTTTCAGGTGTTGTAGAAAATATATTGACCAAGAAATAAACAACATGAGGTGATGTTTTTTATATATATTTTATAGTTAGTGTATAAGATAACTTCCCTTTGTCTGTGTCGTGTCTATTGACTGAAGTATGTGTGCATCTTCTGACATTATATAGTTGGGACAAAGGGTGCTTGGGGTTCAAATTAGACAGGTGTCCCACTCAAAAAGTATAACCATTCATCCTCTCCCTATAATTTAAGCATTGTTTTGACCTAATGACCTCACCTCTCTGCCTGGGGAATCCCTAATTGCACCACCAGCAGATGCATCCAACACTCAGCCTCCATTTGTGGTTAATAAGGCTGGCACGCATCAAAGCCCTGGCTGGGACGAGATGTTCTGAGCTGTCATGAGCTGCTGTGAGGTGTTATGATGTGGTGTTATGATGAGCCATGACCTCAGGGGTCATTTGTCACCAACCTTAATGTGGTAGCTGTGAGTGAGTGTTGATGGTAAAGGGCTTCGGGGCCTGGAACTGAACCAGCGATGGGCCAGCCAAGGCAGCAGCTGCACACAGCACATGAGGAGCTGATGGCAGGTAGAGCAGGTGCTCCCCTCCAAACAAAGGCTTTTATCAAGCCTTAATGACACAAAGATTATGATTGGCTGGTAAATATAACTTTATATTCATTAATGATTTCAGAGAAACTTTAATCCTGAGGTGGAAATGGGTGCCAAGGGGAAAGGTGACGAAAGCAAGAGAAAGAAAGGGCCAAGAAAAACCGGTGATTAATTAAACCTATGCCAGCAATCTTGCAAGATCAAAGGTGAGACATCAAAAAAGGGGCTTTCATTGTCCCCGGGCTACTTATGAACAGCTTGATTTTATTTGGTATAAGTTTGTAATTACTAGTCTGTGTTGATGCCCCATTTCCCTCCCATTAGATGATAGATGATAGTCAAAATGTATGTTATTTCTGCAATGATCAAGTTTACATCTTTGAAAACAAAACAAACCAAAAAACATTATCAGGTCTTTCAAAATATACTGATTGTTCTTTATCAGCACATAATTTTATTTTGCAATCAGCCACATTATAAGAGTATCTTTTTGTTCAAATCATATCTTAAATCTAAACTAAAACTTTTTATCTTAAAGGTGAGGTGTGAAGTGCATATCATATGCATGTGACTGGCCACAAACAACCTTCATAGAGGAGGACAAAAATATGTGCAACAATGCCATCTCAGCCTCCACACAATCATAGTAATACTCACACACATCACAGAACAACCACAGATTATAGGCCACGTCTTCAGTAATTACTACTGGCCAGGCCTAAGGCATAATCTTGCAATTTCCTCTATGACGCGCAAAGCATGCAACTCCATATAGGCACCCAACTCCACATGGATCCCCACGTTCTTTTTAAACTCGGAACACATACTTGTGATTCCTCAGATAAGAGATTAGCCATTACCTTAAGTGTGCGTGTGTTTCAAAAACAAACACTGTTTATGTGGGTTCATGTCCTCGTGGCCATGACTACCGAGCATTCGCCTTTTCCTCCCCAGCAGACGTCATACACCTTGCTGCATCACCATGGAACGCCAACTGACCTCACCGTGAGAGATACACCTACCACAAGATCTATTTATCTCTCACACAAACATGTAGAATCTTACAAGCAAAGACATTTGATTTCACTCAATAATTTGGTCAGTGTCTGATTTACAAAAGGCACTGAGTAATGCAAAAATATCCTTACTTGTAGTCTCTAGTACGGTCAAGTGCCAAAAGTGCTGGATGCTCCAAGATAACCTCTGCTGACATCAACAGACTCCTCCAGAGCCATTATAAAACTGCTCTCACCTAGTCTCCTAGTGGTGTAAAATCAGTGAAGTGCCCTATTAATTAAAGGCCTGTTTCATAGAACTACAGTTATGACACGTATCCACTGATTTCTTGAGGTGTAAAGTAACTAGGGGAAAGTAGCACGTCAGGCAGGCTTCATGCTTATGAGTATAGTTCTGAGTTAACATTGCTTTGCTAGTTTAAAGAGAAAAAATACCCTAGTTGTTGATCACAGTTAAGAAACGTGTGCCCCAATGCACCTAAACACACACCTTTTACTCCGTGATTGTGTCACGGCACAGGTAGTACTTAAGAATTGATTTGTTGTTAAGTCAAGGGGAATTTCTTAACACAGCCTTTCAGCTATACTAGCTAGTAACAGGCCACAACATATACTGAGTACCACAGACTGCTGACACCTCAGGATGCGGGCCTTACCCCCCCCGGTGAGGCCTTGTCAGTTGACTGCTTCTGCCATCCTGGGTGCCAACAGTGGTATGGCATCAACGCACCACAGGGGGTCCACTGAAAACATCCAAGGTGGGGAAGAATTGGGTACAATCTGTGGATGTTAAAGAAAAGCGGATAAGGATGAAAAAGGGGCAACAGTGTCTTTCAACAGCGGTAGCTCCTGTTTGGCTGAAGTACACACATGCAATTTTTAGTGTGCTTCTTTGCAAATATGAGCAGCTAAGCCTACAGAGTTAAATGCACACACAACAACAAAACCAGCTCAGCGCCTCTTTCATATACAAATGAAAGCGCTACATTTAATTGCTCTGAGGTGGCTGCAATGCCTTGAGGCCGGTTTGGTTTATAAAACCAGGAACAACAATCCTCTTCCTTGTTCCTGCAACAATACCTTGTCATCCAGAGTGAACTAATCTGCGTAATCATCATAAGCTGAGCTACCGGCAGTTGCTGAGCCTAAAACAACTGTGCAGCAAGTCCAAACTTATGATTACAAAAAAATTGTGAGGACAGAGAAGAGAAGACAGAGATGGCTGTAATGAAATGGAGTGAAGGAAGAAGAGACCAGACAAGAAAGGAAGTGATGGTGGTCAGATGTGGAAGGTCAGACATATTCTCCTTTGTTGGTGCAGGATGACGTTGCTCCACAGATCACCACTATGTTACTGACAATCTGCAGACCCATCGTCCTCCACTGTCTGCCCTGCAGTGAAGACGTAATGGAGTGTGTTCTCCTCAATCCTTATCAGCACACCGAGGCCTTTATTGAGAGGCCTTAGGAGAGGTTGAGGGTCTAACTTTGCCTATTAAACGAAACAGTGTGTTACATGAGCTATTTAAAAACAGCACTTTCAACAGGTCATGCACTCCACTGCTTAATGATTTACTTCTTTTAACAGTACAATACCAAATAGGCCATGATATGTGGTTCTATTTTATGGACTCTGAAAGGAATGTGAACCAGTTGTATTAATCTATAAATGAGCTTTAATAGAGGAATTTTGTTTTAAAGATGTGTTTGGCTTTTTATAGGGTGTTTCATAAAACTTGAGACAGAGAAGAGTACAAGCTTAATTGATGAATTAATCAGCAAACACCAAAGTTCAAACACTTTACTACCATGCACATATATAAGCCTTTATTGCATGTTCTTTGTTGTATGAGGGACTTTCAATATGGTGGAATGAATAGTCATAACACTGCCATGTCATTGGCCTATTTTTCTCCTAACGAGATCTGCAAAAGTGAAATTTGAAACTGAGCATCTATAGCTATTATCCTGTCTCTGTCATTTAATGATTCGTTCAGTGAGAGAATTTCAAAGTCAGTAATAAAGTGAAGATGGAAAGTCTGTTGCCGGCACCATGAGAGCTATACACGACACTGACACCTAGTGTTAGAGCAAGCGACTTAGAGATCACCTCACAGGCTGCTCACGTCAACTTTATTAATGGTGTATTAACAGCAACACAAGACGGTGCCTGTCAGTGATACTTCGGAATACAAGAAGATTCATGTAGGTATGAAAAACACAAACAGAGAGGTAGCAGTTCACTGTATGTTTGTGCTTCCCACGCTGGATTGTCAAAACAAACAGAACGGAGGCTTGAACCAAAATATGAATTAGGGAAGAGGTGAGTGATGCTGACACAATTGAACGTGACATTGTTCCCAAAACCACACAAAGACAAATACACATGCCATCATATGGCTTACACACACACACACACACATACACGTACAGTGAGCCTCTTAAAGCCATGGAGCAGAGAGTGATAATTATGCGTGTAAATTCCAGGACCCCTCTCAGCAGCTCTGCTGGCTGGTGTTGAGAGCTGCGTCCTACTGGCCCTGCTGGTAATGGTAACCCACATACAGCCAGCTGTCACAGCTTCAAGCCCCCCTATCATACACTTTCACTGCAACGTGTTGGCATAATCCCATATACAGAAACGTGAAGACATATGTGTGCATTTGGGTCGGTGTGTTTGCTTGAGGTGAAAAAATACAGTACCGGTGAGCACTTGAAGACATGGACACACACGCAGGCATGAGACTCATGTAGATGTGACTTTTTCAGTGTTGACTTTTATTCATTTAGTTTAAATCACAGTAAAGAAATAAAAATAATAATGGAAAGTAATGAGGAGGGAGCCCCACAAGGGCTTATTCATTACTTCTTACTCAAAGACAGTCCCAACTCAAGGTCCACCTACTACCTTTTTCTGTAGCTTTCAATCATATAGTTTTAGTTTATTTATTTGCACAAACCACAAGATGCAAAAAACAGTATAAATGCTCACTTTGCTGATGAGGACTATGTGATACGGATGAAAGCTCCCGAAAAAAACATGTATGTGGACCTTGAGTTGGGATTGTTTTTTGATTCTTGTTC
>NTHP01000185.1:332110-344635 GCA_003416845.1 Oplegnathus fasciatus
AACAGTTTATGGAGGGTTGTAAAAAATGTTCTCCCCCATATTATGTTACTGTATAAAAATGTTGGGCACATTAAAGAATAATAAAGGATGTGAAGACAGTTTTTGTGCACAAGCTAACAAACTTTCCCACAGTAATTTCACCAATAGATAGTCATTGACTCCATTGTATCTTGGGAATATCTATGTTCTTTCAGCATATTCCTACCTACTTGAGATTTAAACATGACCACTCTCTCTTTAATTGTTGCAGGTGCTCTCTACCGCTTTCTTGAGTGGTGGATCTTTCATTAAGGAGCCATCTTTGGGTAGGAGATGTTAACTAGTTACAGGGAGATAAACCGATAACTTGTCTTGTGTTATACAAAGCAGTGGTAAAGCTGTTGCATCAGTATAAAAACACTGCAAAAGTGTTTGATACAAGTTCATGCTTTTCAAAAGTTTTCATAAGTTTGCCCATGGCGCAATGGCAGATTTGGTGTATTGTACATATCAGACACTTTTGGCTTACTGTGAATTATATCAACAGAATAGCTTATCTGAGCTTTCTTTAGCAATGATGTAAACCCTTTTGTGAGACTTGTCAGTCAAACTGATGACATTTAGAAGGAACGATATTGTCCCATGTAATTACAGCAACTGTCAGGGACCAAGTTCCCCTCTCACATCTGACCATTTCAAAGGTTATGCAGTTAAACCCCTCATGAAAAATGAAAATGGATGAGTTACACTATGTAACCGGTGGTAAGCAGGCAATGCACATCCGTCCATGCATTCATTTATATCAATATACACCCACAATAATGAGGTGTCATAAAATGACCAAGCTGACCTCTTCCTTCAGTGATCATCCCATGAAGTCCTCCATGAGGTCAGCACGACCACCACAACCACAGAAAGAGGGTTTTTCCTCCTTCATTTTCTCCCATGGGAATTACAGCAGCATGTTTTCCCTTCCTGCTGAATGTTTATTCTGGTAGGCATGGTGGTGGTCTGATATCTGAGATGCAATGAGCCAAGACTGCCGTGAACACGTTCCTCCCTGTACCTGACTGATGAATGTTAAGCATGTAGGTCATGTGAGTGCTGCTGAACCACACCAAAGCCACACCTCTGGGCTGCTGTGCACCTCACTTAGCTGTTTCCTAAATACATAGAGAAAACGGTGCGTGACAAACATCAGGCTGAATTCACATCTGCATCTTAAAGCAGGGTGTCTGGGATGCTGAAAAGAAGAACGCAATTTATTGAACACAGCTCATGTCTGGCTGGGCAGATGGCAATCACATAATGCAACTATTTTAGCATCACAGCGGCAAGCAGGAATCAGCTGGTTTAGTCTGGGAGGTGACTAAAAGGAGGAGAAGAAGGAATAGAGAGCTCTGTGGCAACTGGCCTGGTCTAACCTGGCCTATACCAAGCTGTCAGCAAAGAGGCAGATGACAAACACAGCAGAGTGGAGGAGAGGAGGGTGGTGTGGGGAGGGGGTTCTGATTCCTGTTACATCATCTGTGGCTGACAGACAGTGTGGCAGACTTATCTGTCTGTGGTCTGGGGTGGCATTTGTCTGGACTAGCAGTGAGTCACACTTTCTGTTTACCTCAACATGAACCCATCCCTGAAGCTCCCCATTCGCCATCCAACATCCTCCATTCACCAGCCGCATGAGGGCCGGTAGCAGGGTGGCTTCCACCCGTGGGTTGGCATGCGATGCCAGGAATGTGCTGTGCCCACACCTTGCTAAACCATGACACCTTTCCTGTGGTGTAGGAGCTGGTTCCTTTCAAAAAGCTCTCAGCTGGAACCAGGAGAGTAAATATAGTCCTTCTACTGTAGCCGCTCTGCCTCTGGAGCAGACTTAGGTCAAACAGTGTTGAAAATACTGTTCTACTGTTTGTTTTTGCCTACTGAGGTGCCAGATTTGTAGGATTAGCCACATAGGACAATAAATGAATCCAAGGCTGTTTAGACAAGCACAGGAAAGTGCTTGGAAGACAGTTTATTACACTTTTCAGTGACAACTTAACAGACTATCTGAATTGACCTGATGTGGCAAACCCCAGCCACCTGGTTCTCTATGACTGTTCAAATAAACACAAGCCTTTGCTAATATCAAGTCTGCTCTGTAGAGAAGTTTTACACAAAGTGTTCTAATTTTGGCACTAAGAGCTGTAATGGAAGAGGAAAGCTTCCGCACATTTAATAATTTATTATTACTAGTGCAGGTTGTTGGAGACTTTTCAGCTGAGACTTGTGCTTCAAATGTCCACCAGTGGCTTATGAGTAACAAACAATTTAGAAATGAATGTATATACAGCAGAGAATAAAGCATCTGTTGCACATTGCTATCACTGTTATCGTTAGTTGCACATAATGGAAACAAGAGTAGTTTGACAAAATAATCTTAACACAAGGTCCTAACCTATCCACCAGATGCCCTCTGACTTTTTCTCCCGTCCCAGTCACCTCACTCCCTCATCCAGCCACTCCCTCCTGCCTTGCAGTAACAACCTTCAGCCATTCCCATCACCTGACCTTCCCCACCCACCTGCTCACCTGCTTCCACTTTCCCTCATCAGCCCTGCAGTACTCATGCCAGTCTCTTTTCTCCAATCAGGGCCAGACGTCCATGTTGCTTTGTTGCATCATAACATTGCTTTCCAGCCATTTGTATCTGAACCTGTACCTGTACCTGTAACCTTCTGCATGATCCACAGACTAATTACTCTTTGAGAGTGGTATCAATCTTCTCATCTAACTCTCGACAAGAGAGCGATAAGTGTTTTTTTCCAAAATGTCAAATGATTAAGTTATTCATAGAGCAACAGTGAGGAAAAATAAAATCTAAATATTGAAAGAAAAATGTAATTAAAATAATTGTTTCTGCACAACATAAATGAGGCCTTTGAGAATGGAAAATGGCAGTGCCTGGGCCACACACCTCTATCCATCGCATCACTAGCACATTACCACTCTCCCCTCCTCCCCCGTCCTGCCTGCAGCGACTGCTTGGCAGCGGCTCATGTGACCCCCCATGAGCAAGTTCAACATTAACCAATGATGACAACATCCTCAACTGGTCAGGAAGCCCCATCAGTGGGACACAAACTCAGATTAGTGGCTCATCCCCGGTGAAAAGAGCCCCTGGCACTTTGCCCCGGCTTCCAAATCTAAACCAGCAGCGCTCTCGTGAGAATGACAGGGCTTGGACCGCCGCTGCGTTCGCCCCTCCACCCTCTACCTCTGCCAGGCTACTGCCTCACCCACATCCTCTTTTCTATCTCTTTCTCCCTCAGTCTGTGTTTTTGTCATTCACCTAAATATCTAAATCTGCTTTTTTCAGTGACACAACAGATGTTGGAGAACAGTATCAGATATGATTTATCAGAACTGGTGTTTGGAAATTTTCCAAGGATTCCCAGCTCTAGTATTGGTTCACCGGAAGCTCATATTTTGTAACTAAAATCTGTGCAACTGTATCCCCTCACCTATCTACCGCTATCTGCTTCTCCACCTATATATCTGAGCCTGGAGACGAGGAACAGCAGCCTATGCATCTCTGTTTCCAAGTCTAAACTGAGGAAACCACAGAGCAGCTAACGAGACAATGACAGAAGCAATCAAGAAAGCCAGGCTTTGCATTTATTATAAGAATCCCGACAAAGGCCCTGGACTCATGCCGTGGGGATGAGGCCACACTTCCAGTAGAGCAAGACTAATCATGAATGCAAATAAGCACAATGAAAGCAATGAGAGCGAGAGAGGTGCTGCGACGTCCTTTGGTAAACCTCTGGGAAACAGCACTTGGCACGTCTCAGGGGTTCTACTTATCACTCAAAGAGAGACTGAAACACACTAGCTGCTGAGACAATGATGTATTCCCACCAAGCAGACAGAGAGGGAGAGGGTAAATGAAACCGAGAGAACAAGAGATTAGCAGATAAAGTTTGCAAAAAGGCAGTGTAATCATCTCCGCTAATTTGTTCTCTGCAGTTCAAGGCAACCAGATACACTCATTAGCGAAGGAATAACCTTACAAGCAGAGCGTGCTGTAAAGTTGCATACATCATAAGGAGAGATGTCACTGATCTTTGACAAAATGCTTTGGAGAGATGAGCAGGCTGTGAGGAAGAAATCTTTATGCGCTATGTGACAGCTTTATTGGGATTGATCATGTTTGAGTTGTGTGGTGAAACCTCCAGAGGGGTATCACTAACTCGAGTCTGGCAGTGCAACTGATATTGCTTCATCTCATGCAAAGCTCCAAGCTCTGAGCCTGGCATTCCTCATTATTACTGGAGATTGCTGTGTATGCAATCATATGCAATAGGATATATTGATAATAAAAGCCTGTAAATTGCACAAGTCTCCCGCAGTCACAACAAACACCATATAGACACGATAAGTGGTGTACATACAGACGACAGTAAGTAAACCGCTCAAATACACAGCGAGTTATCCAGACACAAAACAGAGCTCACACACACAAATATTGACCAAAAATGTATGATTTACATTTATAAACAAAATAATCTCTGTATACAAGTATGGTATGTTATTATGCTTGATTATGTGATTTAGAAATTTGTTTATGTTCAAAGAGATCAGATACAGGTTTAAGTGGCTTTACCGTCCGTAGTTAAAATTGTAAATCAATAGTTGGAGATTTAGAGAAGTACACAATGGCTCCTGGCACAGAGCTGAACCATTCAGAGCGGAGGCTATCTGGAACGCGGAAGAGTGTGCCAGTTCACACTGAAACATAAGCAAATACTCAATGAATGAGCCAGCTTCCAGGAAAAGCCAGAGCCCAGTGGAGATAGCTGCTAATCTGAGCATGAAGCAGAAACCCAAACAGAGGGCAACCGCAGGGCAGGCCACCCGAGCACGACGGCCAAATGCATC
The DNA here is from genome assembly GCA_003416845.1 of Oplegnathus fasciatus. NCBI lineage: Eukaryota > Metazoa > Chordata > Actinopteri > Centrarchiformes > Oplegnathidae > Oplegnathus > Oplegnathus fasciatus. Next base: position 337,013 of record NTHP01000185.1, read on the forward strand.
AGACACCTTTGGGTGATACCAAACCGCAGGACGCGCTAGAAGCCTGGGAGCCACGGCAAAAGCAGCGCAGCTGTAACCCACCGTTGAAATAACTGACCACATAGAGAACGTCAGTAAAGAACAACCATCCTACCACTGACTGCAAGGAGCAAGGAACCCTATACATTACACTTTAAACATGCAATAGAGGATGTACAAAGGACTCACTGACTGCCACTGATGAGTATTTTACAACTGGTTGACATTCAGGCAGTTTTTCAATGTAAAAAGAATGTTCAATGGTATTAAAATAGCCATGCAAATTCAGGGAAAAGCAGACGTTATTAAAGGTTTTTTTGCCAAATGAGACAGAGCGTTCAGAGAGGAAACCACATCGTATTGTGTAAGAATCTGTGGTACTACAGTTCATCATTAAGATTTTGTCACTGGATAAAACATGTAATGTTGGGGTTAGTTGTTTAATGCCGCTTTGAGCCTGAAAATGTGTAGAGTTATGCCTGGACATGGCCAAGTCTGCTGCCTCAGGAGCCTTGATTTGCCACTGTGTTGACCAGGGCGAAACTGCTATTACTGCAAACACCCACAGCCCTGTCTCTGCCACTTCTCTCTTGTCGCTGTCACTTTGTGCCAAGTAGCGCTTGATTTTTGGCTGATTCTGAGACATGGTCCATACAAGAGAAGAATCCCAGAAGCAACATTGATAATCACCAACATAATTCCACGCCTGCTGAAGACAAAACCTCTTGGCCTACCACTGCATCACTTTTTCTGTCTTTGTTGGCAAATCACTACAGACCCCACCCCACCCCCACCCCCAATAAAGTTAAACTTCTTTAAAACTCTTCTCATCTTCCTGGTCAATCCTGAGCCACCTGCTATCCCGCAGTGGCTAGAGAAGTGATTCTCTTAAGTCTGATAGAAAATTAACTGTGAACTTCTCCTTGCTCCGCACTGTGTGAGGCTTCAGAGTTCTCTGTGTCTGTCTCCACTTTCCCACTGTGTCAACAAACAGTAAAAATGCTAAATGTCACTGGACAGCTCATTTTCCATTTCTTGACCAAAATAATGGAGATATTCAAGATGAAAGTGTCCACTGCGTCCAATCTAAGTCTGCCACTTCAAGGTGTATGTAAAGAAGTAGTGTTTACTATTGACTGACTCAGTGCATTAGCCTCAGATATTTAGGTGATCCCTGCTGGGGATCAATAAAGGTTTATCTGATCTTATCTTATTTCACCAAAGGGAAACTATTTAAATCATGGGAATATCATAAACCACTGAGCACCATAAAAACTGTGTCATCCTCTCTGAACATATACATACTGTAGGTATCGCATTATAAAGTACAACAACGCCTATAAAAGGAACACAGGCCAAAAAAAGGCTGATTTGACTTAACACCGAAAATTTTATGTAAAAAGAATATAAGCTTAGCGAGGGATCTTTTACAGATTGTCTTTTACAGAACTCGAGGTGGTCTGTGCATAGTATACAGTTAACTTTTATGTGTCTACAGTTTACAAAAAATCATCCCAGAAGAAATTTTCTTGCCTCATTATGGAAAATACAGACAAATTACAAGGCAACTGCGGTATATTTAATCAAAACGCTATTGTATCTCATGTCAAATTGATACTTACACTGCACTGCCCTAAAGTGCCCTAAAGTGCTTTTTATTATAATGTTGTAATGTTGTATACAAAATTACATTACAGAGAAACAGCTAAAACTGCAAAAACATATGCTTCTTTGGAAACCAAAATGATTATGGACATTCATAAGTCACTCAATGAACTACTCCCTCAGCAAAGTCCGACAATGTCCGGGGAGTCCTTTCACAGAGAAATGGACAATTACAGAGAAGGCCAAAAAGTCCTCTCACACTACTGTAATTCATATTGACAGGAAAACAATAACAGTGTGGTTGTTTCACAAACAACTGGAAAACACGAATGTGGGCTTTCCCCATATTTTTGTTTGTGGAAAAGCCTGTTTGTCCTCAATATGTCACATTCTTCACCATCAGTGGCACAACACACCACATGGCCTTGACCTAATGTTGTGGGTTTCCTCATAGGAGTAACCCGAGCATATTTCGCAAACACACATTTCACACTAACGTGCTGCACTGCTACGTTTCTGTGAGCAGTTTTTGCGGAATGTTAACCCAGTTGTTGGAAATAGTATCTACTGAGTATTAGGATTAACTCCTAAAGATGATGCTTTGAAGCAAGCACACACTCACACACATACACACAGAAATGCATCCAAAGATACTACCGCCCACCCATAAGGAAGTAAGCACCACATAAGAAAATAATACAGTAAACAGGAAACATGGGCGTAAGAATGCCAAATACATTCTGCAGTTTCAGCTCCAGTCTGTCCTCAGCATGGCAGCATCTATTTCTGGGAAAGACTGTGAAAGCAGCCCGCAAGCTATCACTGCTGGAAAAAAATACTCCTTGTTTTAGAATAAAATAATATTGTATTATATAGTCAAATAAATGACAAGTCTAATGAATGACAGTAGATATGTAAATGTGATGTTTGGGAGCTCAGTAAAGACCATAAAGGAGGCCAGTTCTCCACTTTATTGTCTGCAGCTGTCTGGTTGAGTCACTGGCACTGTAGATTGGCGAGTGGGCAGCGTTTTTAAGCAGACCTGGCACGCTGCCAGCTTTTGGTTCCTGTCATTATCTGTGCTTTGTGTCTCAGTGATGGCCACATGCACGTAATGAATAGGCAACTCTTTTCCATTAAAATAATACCCTCATCAAGTGGGCTCCTGTCAGCAAAGTTGCATCTGTGCCCGACTGAGTTCCATGCCTCAAGACAGCTCACAGAGTGAGGGCCAAAGGCTGGAATTTTAATTGTTTCACGGGAATCAACTAGTTAGCCATTCAAACAGGCTGGCGCAGGACAGCTTTCCATGAAAGATGATGAGCAGATAGAAAGAAGGGATTTAGGAAATGTTGCCATAAATTAATCCCGGACAAACCACGGCTTTGGAAAGTTTTGCCTTGTTGAAATGGACTACAAAGGGTGGACTACAAAGAGGAGTGGACTTGAAAGAAGAGGTTAGAAGGAGGATGAGGAGGGGGTTGGCGGCTACTTGTGAAGTTTGCCAAAGGAAAGATGCATCCTTTTGAGTCTCAGGGAGATTAGACATTTCTTCAAGTGACAAAACACCTTATTAACCTCCGCCTGACCTCTGAGGATTGACCTTTGACTTGTGACCCTGACACCGCTGCGCCTTACTCCTGTTGGGAGGCATCAGCATGAGCCTTTTCATTACAACTAACGGTTGTGCCAAAATGCCAAAAGAAAGAGAGAATGTGAGGATTGTCTGGGTACATGTGGGACAGAAGATGGAGGGATAGAAGTAAAGGGGGATGCAACAGAGAGAAGAGTTTAATTAGAGACACAGCACCTCTGGTAATCCACTCACCCTATTCACAAAAAGAACAAGGGTGGGAGGGATGGGCAGGGAGAGATGAGAAGTTTTTAACAAGAGGTCAAAGAAACTTTGGCTTAGAACATGGGCCTTTATCAAATCCACTGGCAAATCCGCAGATTAGTCCATTCCATTGTTTTCAGGAAGTCCGCTCCCACCGACCAGAATGCAGGAGGCGGATTTAGAAACTTTGCAAGAGCTCCAAGCCACTGAGCTGGATGGCAGAGTGTGCGTGTGTGTGTGTTTGTGTGTTCACGTGTAACTGTGTGTGCAAGTGGGCATACACGTGTGCATGTGTCTGTGTCACTGTGTGCATGGGGGGATGACACAGTGAGGAAGGGGTTGTCAGGAAGGCTTGGGCTCAAACGCGAAGCTCTGACCAAAAAATTCCAATGATCGCTCATGACTTTCTGGCCACCAAAAGCAATGCAGACGGATGGTGGGCCGCTTTCCCACTGTGACCTCTCCATAGATAATATGTACTTTGGAAACTGTCATCCCTCATGGTTTCATTAAACCTTTTTTGATATTTACATGGCCTGCTGAGCTGTTCTCTATACACAGTCAATTTGGTCAAAATGTGAAATTCTCCCCCTTGAATAAACACTGTGCTTTCTTCCCTGCAGAGTCACTTTACCACAAACAAAGTCACTGGTATTTGATATAGAGCTATGGTCAAGACACTTGTGGACAGCAACAAAAGTCAGCACAGGACTATGAATCAAATATTCAATTACTACATTTTGACAAAAGCTTCTAAGCTAAGCTTTTCTTCTTTCCTCCTCTTCCTCTCTTTTACCTGTTACTTGTCACTATGTGTCTCCAGCACTATGCTTCCTGTGCTATTCAGCCTGGGGAAATGGGGCATTGGAGTGATGACAAGGAGAAAGAATCACTTGCAAGCAGTGAATCTGTCTTAGCACACTCCTGCACCTATATAAAGTAGGCCTCTTTCAACTCCGAAACCAGGATGGAGGAGAGAAAACACATTAGCAAAATAGGCAGAAAGCCGAGACACAAAAGGGAAATGATTTATTATAGCTTTCAGCAGAAATACCTGCGGAGGAGTGCAGGCCCTCAGGTGCTTTTCTGGCAGAGTATAGAGGGGGATAAGAGAGTCGGTGCTGAGAGATGCGCTGGAATGAGGAGCCAGGGAGTCTTTGGCAGTAGGTAGGCAGAGAAGATGTTGGTACCTCTCCTCGCAGGTGGGGATTTCAGGGAGAGCTGAGGGAAGAGTGCTCCAGCCACTGAACGGTAGCTGGAACGCACTTTTGCCGAAGGCATCTCAGTTGTTTTTTTAAACATGACGTATATATGACCCGCAGGCTGGTGGCTTTTTGCTCTTGTCTGCTTTCACTGATTACTATCTTGAAAATACAAAAAAAAAAACCTTGGTGTGGTGTGGATGTGGTGAAGTACAAATTGGATTTTGTGGATTTTTGTCTCATTTGACACACGGCACATATTATAAGAGAATTATAGGTAAGAGTTTACAACAGTTTACACAAAATCTTCAGTTGTTACCATGAAGCTGTTAAAGAAGCAATCAAGAACTAATTGCCAACTAACTCTGAATCAACCACAATATAGTAAATGATGAGTGGAGTTTGTATTCTGTATGTTTTCTCCAGGTACTCCAGCTCCCACAGTCCAAAGACATGCAGGTTAGGTTAACTAGTGACTCTAAGTTGCCCTTAAGTGTGAATGTGAGCGTGAGTGGTTGTCTGTCTCTATATGTCAGCTGTGATTGACTGGCAACCTGTCCTGTATACCCTGCCTTTCGCCCAGTGCCCTCTAAGGATAAGCAGTGTGGATAATGGACTATACCGAACTGACTGCTACCGGTACCTAATGATTAATCTGTGAATCTGTATGCTGACCTCCTCCTTTAAGAATCATTCCTGATCAACTCTGAATCAAGTTCAGTTCAACCAAGGCAAGGCAACGAGGTGATAAATGGCACATAAACAATAATTCATCACACTTATTATGTACATTTTACATTCCTGTCTCTCCATTCTGCATCACATGGGCCTTCCTGTTGTAGTCCAAAACTTTCTGTGGATCACTGAGTAATACCTCCTTCCCTTTTTAAAAGTCTATACAGCAGTCCAACCAGCCATCTCTCATAAGTGAACGTATGAATCAGTGGCACTGGCTTAACAGCACACATTCCTCACAATGTGACAGCGCCAGGACTGTTGTGCTGCTTGAAACGGGAAAAAACTGTGGAAACAAACTGTGTTGACCAACAGCTCTTAACTCATTATGGAGTTAGGAACACAACATTTCAACCTCTATTGCTACATTCCAAAACCACGTCTTTTTATGGTTCCTAAATAATGTGAACAACTCAGAGGCCATATTCAAAAAGTATTTTTCCATGATTTCTTATAAATGGCATTATAAGAGTTTCCTTTTAGAACGTATTCACAAAGTTACGAAGAACCCCTCTTTCTCTTGGCTCTACTTGCCCACTGATTGGTTGTTACAGACTCAAATATCTGCTGAAGATTCTTGTACTTCTCACATTAAAAGCAGCTAATGACAATGCTGTGAGGACCGATATCAAAATATTTTTTGCATTTCAACTTCTGACAAAAGCTAGCTAGCTGAGAGGTCAAATGAAGTCTTTGTATCTCTGTCGAAGTGATACAGTTGTTTTCTCCCAGAGCATCTGCCTCTCGCAACCTAATTCTTTCTATGACAATACACCACGCTCTGGTGAAACTTGCTGCAGAGAAGTCAGGACTCCGGACTGCGACCATTTAGTTGCAATTTGCCACCATTTTTGGAGACAGTGCAACTAAATTTTATAACTACAAGCACCAGTGCAACTTGCAAATATGCCCCCGTTTTTGTTTTGTTTTGTTTTTTAAAATTATCATCATCATGTGAAACTACAGGAGGGAGCGAGAATTGGTGTGCACTCACGGAAAGCAGCCCGTCTGGAGCACCGGGACATTTCCCCATGACCTGAGGGTCTTTTTGGCCTGCCATGAACAGTCAACTTGACCAGCGATAATATAGCAAGCAGGAGTGAGCTGACGGACCTCTCAGAATCCACTTGGGCCAGAGCTCCCGTTCGCAAACCACACTTCTCAATCTGTGAGACGTGATTGGTTGACACATAGCAACTGTCTACCTGCTTCTCTACCATCTAACATTTTAGACAAGTCGCCCGGCGAAATGGACGATCAGAAGAAAAGGAAAGGTGGAGCAGAGAGGGAGAGAATAAAAAAGAGAAAGGCCACAGACGCAGCTAAATGCTGCAAAATAAGCGACATGTTCGCCAGTAAGGGACCAGGTCAGTCAAAAACACGAGCTAAAACACACACACACGCGCGTGCAACATACCTAACCCCGCATGGCTAATTAGCTAATAACAGTGTGACACATCGGGCCGAAGGCTACACAGTTTGCACGTCTTATGTCTAAGTGGAGGAATTATATCATAGCAATGAGTGAAACACAGCGATCATATGACATAAGGCAATATGTTTCAACCATAGACTGTTAGATATATAGAGATTTAGATATATAAAGTCTATGGGTTCAACTAGTAACGAATAGTAGACCTGGACTATGGACTTGCATGTTTTTATCAGAAAAAAAAAGAGGCACATTTAGTATTTATTAATCCATACACCTCACCATATTTTAAACTAAATATCAGCTATTCCACTGTGTAGAGTATACACTGGGTAGACTATATAAAAATATATAATACAATAGGATACGACTTCCAACCACAGCTGCAAAATCTGGAAATTCTCTTAAAGCACTGCTTCACTTTATGACTTTTTCCTTTAAAATAAAACAGCACATTGTTATTTCTGTAAATTGTCTATTTATTACCAAAGCATTTATCAGTAATACAGTTAAGATGGAAGAAATATGGATGTGTTGTGTTGCATGTCGATTTAAGTGGTGCTCCTAAATTTTGTGCTGGTGCTCCTAAAATTTTCAGTAAGGGGCACCAGTGCTACTAGTGGAAAAAGTTAGTCTAGAGCCCTGGAGCTAACTGTTAACACGTTAAAGCTAAGATGAGCCAAACATTTGCTGAATGACTGGTTGTAGTTACCATTAGCTCACTAATATGCCTGTAGAGACAAGATCCGGTATGATAATCAAATGACCTATCGTAATTCGACAACTGTCACTCA
>NTHP01000185.1:345098-412098 GCA_003416845.1 Oplegnathus fasciatus
GGGGGGGTTGCCTTGTGACACAACTCTAATCATAGGCTATATGTTGCTGTTGTTCACTGTATTTAACAAGTCATTCATAACACAAATAACTTGGTATATTTGGTGGAAGTACGTTATGTGTGGTTTGTGGAGTATTTTTAGGTTTCATTAATCTTCAGAATTGTTCCTACTTTTTACCTGTTTCTGCATCATAACTGGATTTTTGCCCTTCACCTTATTACATATTAACTGGATATTGTGTTCACTCATTTGTAGTGTGTGGCAGTTGTATTTGTCTGTTTGTATTTCTTGTGTTTATTGTTGTAACAATGTTTATGCTGCTTTCTTGGCTAGGTCACGAAAAAGATTTTAATCTGAATGAAACTTTTACCTGGTTAAATAAAGGATATACAGTACGTATGAAGAAAGCCCTGTGAAACTGTTAAACAAAAGCCACAATGCATTGTGGAATCACCATGAATGATTTCCTATAGGGCTAGTTCTGAGAGCACCATCTTTACAAGGCTGGAAGACTACACCAACCTTTGTGCTGCAGTGAAACCTAGCCAAACAAAGTTGCCCACAATACAAAGTATTGGTCAGGTTGACTAAGCAAACCTAGATTTTTGTTTGGGTTTTGCCATAGTATCACGGATGCCAAGTTACTCATTTGTGATGTCTGCAGTTGTGTCTGTATTTTCTCAATGTAAATCCTAGATGGGGCAAGGTTCAAACACTCCGGTGATGAAAATAAACATGACTTTAATTGCTTGCAAGTTGTTGTCCTCTCATGTAGTAAATAACCTCAGGATCTCCCCTCCTTTTGTGTAATGCTATTGCTCATTCACAGGATCCCACATTGAATATCCACTCTCAGTATTCGTTTTCACACACGTCTCACCGGTGTCAAGTCCTGCTTTAATTCTAAAAGCGTCATTGGCAACTTGAAGGAAAAGCAAATATTTAACTAAAACTTAAAAATAATTTTCCACCTCACTTAAAGGACCACACAGACACACGCTCACACCAACACAGATGCATGCATGCGTGTTGAGTGCAAAACTCTCCTCTCTCCCTCGCACTCTCTCTCTCTCACACACACACTCTCTCTCTCTCTCTCTCTCTCTCTCTCTCACACACACACGTATGGTTCTGCTTTCCTTCAAAGCCACATCCTGAATCTCCTTCCTCAGGGGAGAAGATTTACACTGTGGTTGTCCTTCAGGTACACCATAAGAGCTCTGCATTAAAGCCTCTATGCTTACAAACCCCTGATTTTTTACTTGGTTTACAGCAAAATGGATACAGTGGAAAGAAAGGAAAAGTGGGAGTATGAAATCATATTAGTAGCTTCACAGAAATTTCAGACGTGCATCTACAGCGCAATGACTCGTTCCTTTCAGACACGAAACAAGACTATAGGTCGAAACCTAACCTATACCGTGTATGATCAATGTACTATATTGTGGCCAGATTGTTACACCGATAGTCAGTGGTCGTGTCTATAATGTGAATTCCTGGATATGAAATGTTCATCTGCAATTTTATGTAGTGGTCCCAGTAATATTTGTTATTAAAGTGTACTGAGGTTGCATATCACATGACATGGTTAAACTACGTTTGAGTGAAAAAATGTTATAAATGTAGTTGTAAGAACAAACTTTCCCCTCATATCTTAAGAGAACTTAGTCCAATTCTAATTATAACTATTCTAATTATCTATTAACTCCCTTGCTCTCGTTTTTCTGACTCACTCAGTGTCTTTTCAGAGTGTTTAACTTTGCGTTCTCCCTCACTTTCTGTGCATGGAAAGCTATTTTCTCTCCTGCTCTGCTCTATGCTGGACTGTTACTGTCGGTAACCATCGTCTCCGCTTCTCACAGCAGCAGGTTTTATCTTGTTTTCCAGTTTCATTCTCTCACGGTGAATATCAGGTATTGTGCTGTCTCTGTGCCATCTGTGCACATATGATGTACTGTGATGCGCATATGATGTACTGTGATGCGCTATTGCGCTGTGACACATTGACGGAGTGTGGACTGGTTATTGTTTCACGTGAAGTGGGTGTGCGTTTGTGCTTGTGGGTACCGGATGGACCCAGTGGGGCATGGACCACATCCCGCTTCGCCCTTATCCCACTAGCGATAACCTTAGAGAGCGAAGCCTGTATGAAATAGACCGTCAGTTACGTACCGTAACTCTGGTTCTTTTAACTAGCCGAAGGAAAAGCTGGTTGGGAGCTTATTGTCCGGTGTCAGTTCAAGGTATGCACAACAAAGTGAGGCCGAGGTGGGACCCACCTAGTAAGTGGCCATGGACTAAAAGTCTTCAGTGCTGCATGAATGAGGGATAAACCCACTAGCGGTAGCTTTAGAGGGCTGCACCTGTACTCCTAGTGTTACGGTACGTACATACGCATTCACTTTGAAAGAGCAACGGCCAATGAGAAAGCTCCAACACTCAACTGACCAATCATGTAACTTCATCACTCAGTCACTCAGTCAATCAGTGACAGACTTTTGTTTGTAGGGCTGGACCTTTGCGGCCCAGCCAAAAACATACTGTAATAAAGACATGGGAAAAGGAAAGCAACAAGAATTACTCACATTAGCGGGTTAGCCTATATGGTTCCTACATGATGAATATTCTTTGGCTGGGCTCTTAGGTGGAGATGAATGGAGGCTTGAAGAGGACAGCCAAGGCCAGGACACTGGAGGAAGCAGTGGAGGGGGTTAATCCAATCGCCGCACACTCTCGCTTGGCCTCTATCATTGTGGCTTGAGTCAGCTGTGTAAGCGAAGTTTATGAAGTGAAAAATTATGGTCCATAACCTTGGTTGGTACCAATGTTCAAGGAATTTCTGGTAATGTGAGCAGTTTACTGACAATATCTAAACCCTATCAACCTCCGGCAATACTTAATTTGATTGTGGCTGTATAATTTTTAACTTGGCGTTTGCAAGAATCTGGACAGTAACTTAACTGCATCCAGAGTGGACCAGAGGAGAAGTTTGCAGTGGAAACACACGGCAGACTGCAAATCAAAGCATTCAAATGTGCTAGCAGCAAACTTTGCATTTTGGAAGCAGATAATGTGTGAAATTTGACCTTTTTTTATGTGCAGTGCATCATGGTTTTAAAATGAGTAGGATTTAAAAGTCTTGTAATCTGAACCTGGCCTGTCTCTATAACATTATAACACAGAATAGAGTAGGTAGAAAGCTTCCTCTAACATAAGAGGTGCATGTTACATTACATCATAAATACAAATAATTTGAGAATGCCTTAATGGGAAAAAAAATACTGGATTCAGGAGGCAGCTATTTGAACGAGGAACTGTGCATATTTGCAGTTCCAAACTGGTCATTATGTTCAATTCATGCTGACACTGATACAGTTTTACCAGTCATTCTTTGACAGCATATGCAGACGATTGGCTGGCAATAAACACCACCCACCTATCACAGGGGCCACCAATCTACAATAAATGATACTTTAGCTTCCTGCGGCCAGCATAGTGTCAGCTAACACATGATCAGCATTCCTGAAGTCTTGCCCAGTGCAAAGGTCTATTTACACTGCCATAATAACACAATTGTTCAAATGGGCTGTACGAAATATGAAATGAAACGGGAGAGGAATGGAATCCAGTCTGATATGCTTGGTTTCAGAGAGGAAGGAATCGGCTGTCTCGCCTTGTTTACCGTACGCAGGCAAAATAAATCATAATGCTGACAAATGTACATTTCTTTCCAATCTACGAGCATATAATGTCTTTGTGTGGTTTCTTGTCACAGGGCACTCTGTCAGATGCAATTATGTACAGCAAACCTTCTTCTTAGAAATAAACAGTTCACAATAGAGGTAGCAATGCACTCAGGGTTAAATTGTTGCCCTTTGGGCTGCATTTAAGGTTGTTTACTTTGCAATGTAGTGAGTGTGAGTACTGAACGTTACAATAATATGTCTGAGATTTGGCAATTTCACTTACGTCGGATATAACACATGGCCTGACCAACCAGATGCCAGATGCCAGTATGTCTGTGTTTCATGCTCAATATCGGAGGCCATGAGTAGATTGCACACAGCAAGAGCAAGGAAAATTCCTTTGCAGTGCATTTCAGTTTTGATTACAGAACTCCCCATGGTGGTATCTTACAGGTCTGTCATGGACTATTCACTGTAGATTCTTTAATACAGGTCTTAATAAAACATGACAGGATAAGACTCGCCAGTGGTCTCAAAACATAAACAAACTACTATGAAAGCAGTAGACACTAAGGCTTCCAGATGTCGTCTTCTACAAAGCAGGTTTCTGAGGAACTCGATCCAAGAGCACAAGGCTGGACAAGGCAGAGAAAAAAAAAAGTGTTTTAGTCTGTGGCATTTCTGTCAAGCAAGAGATAAAATCAGTACATTGTCTGATGGAGAGGTATGCATGGCTTTCCTGGAACAGAAAAATGGGTAGCCCAACAAAACTGTTGCTAAAATAAAAACCTGCTGCTCACATAATGTGTCACTTAAGGACAAAAAGAGCAAGAATATTTGGTAACCATGAAAACAGTTATTTCTCACCATTCTGAGGAATTACTTACAGTAGTATGACATGGTTTTCTTTTTACATAGACTGATGGGAGAGGATACTTAGAGGGGCTGTATGTAACAATTTACATTCATTAAGTGTTTTTTAATCGTTTTTTAATCGTTTTTTGTTGCCAGCGTGTGAACAGATTGTAACATAACTTAAAAAATGAGACCTTCCCCGACTTTCTCGGTTGACTGTAACACCCTGTAGACTGATTTCTATGTAAAGGACTCGCGCTCCCGAGTGCCTTTCCTCTTTTCAGTTCCGCTACTGCGCTAACAGTGTGCAACACTAGCTAGTCTATTATACTACTTCATATTTATACAGAATTTAGATGACGTTATTTTGAATGTTGATGGAGCAGCTACAATGTTAGTGTAGCCCTGATCGATCCGAACTCCATTCAGAAAACTAGCATTTTAAAAGTTCTTGGTTTGTCGTATTGTGGACAGACCTGACAAAGCATGAATTCAGTGCGGCTGCCATGTTACTGTGGGACAGTCAGAACTAGCAGTGGTTTACATTTAAGTTCCATTTATTTTCTCGCAATATTCTTTCATTGTATTGCCCTGAGATACTTGTGCAAATGTTACTCCAAATCCTTATACTGCCTGCCATTACTCAACATCTCCCCATGAGGTTGAATGATTATGGATAGTTTTACAATAGGTAAGCCAAGCAATATGTCACGTAATATACAAAACACCAATGTGCGCCAAGTAAAAACCATGTTATTGTCCATCTGTGGTCGGAGTGTCGGCTTCCCACGAAACAAGGCTCCAGGGGCCAAATGTTGCTGGATTTGTGGCCAGGGCCACACGGCAGTTTGGCCATCACATGTGTCATAGATCTGCCCGGTCCCCTGATGGTGGAACAGTGTGTCCAGAGCTGGACTGAAAGGGAAAGCTTCCTGAGGTCAGGAGAGTATAATGCACTAGCTGGCTCTCAAATAAAACTGGTTTGTTTTTCTTAAAAGGAGGTTGAGGTTTTTGGGTTTCAGTCCATCACCCCCACACCACACCACCTCCACTCCTCTCCATTTGTTACAATGGAAGCCTTATGGTGTGTGCATTTTGACCTTTTTGATTTTAACACAAGGTGGTGATTGGCAGAAAACTTGTTTCATCGTGACTGGAGCTCTGGTTTGGCCCATCTAAATGTCAGCTGTGTATAAATTTGGTGAAGAGAGACTGTGTATATAGTGCAATTGTTGGAAAGGCTTTTGACATTAAGAATATTACACAAAATAAACAGCATATTGTACGTTAGACTGTTAAAAATATCATTTCCAAAGACAGACAATTTATGAACGGCCACTGCAGGGTCATGGGGGCCATTTCATATTTCAAAAAAATGATTCATTTAACTTTAGAGACAAAAACAAATCACTCAACACACACTGAGACAAAATGAGACACAAAAGTCATTTTCAGTCTTCATAAACAGTATGGTCAAAAAAAGAAAGAAAATTGAGTCATCTCATTTTATAAGGTCATACATGAGAAGACGTTGTTTTATTTTTCTAAGCTATATTAAAGTCTGTGGCTGGCAAAGGAAGAAGTTATGGGGAAGAAGTTGCAAGTTGCTCTCATGTCACATCGAGTGGTTACACTTAAGTGTAAATGTACTCTGTTAACCTGGAGATAGCACAGATCCAAAATAGTTAAAGCTCATTGGGTGTAATGGTCAGCAATGGTCAGTAATGGCCAGTGGTTTGGCGAGATCTGCTCCTCGTTACACAGCTCTTCCTGTCCACACACATACTGTATAATAAAGACTTCCTCAACAGATTGGAAACCACTCCACTCTCACCAGCACTCTTGAGTTCCTCTTTCTCTCTCTACCCCCTCTCCTTGCTTTCTTTCAGTCTTTCCCATTCTCTTTCTCTATCTCGCTCTTTCCCTCTACATACTGACCTTCCCAGGCTGGCCTGGGTCTTTATATTTCAGGCTTTGAGGCTACATCTGAAACAAAAGCAAAATTATGGGTCTGGTTTGGCTTGAGGAGAGCGCAGTGACCCCGGCATGTGGTTTTCTTAGGCCAGACCAGAGAGAGGTGAGGTGGGGAGAAGAATTTGTGTGAATCTAGCTGTGTATTTGAAGAAAACCCTAACCACAGCTAATTTGAATGTGTCATTAGCAGGAGGGGGGTGATCTAAACTTGGGCTGGCCAGTGATGGAGTAAAATCCACATACTACTGAAGACACCACTTGTTTTTCCTTTTTTGTTGAGAGATTTTGGGGGGAACATAGGGGCCATAGCCTCAAGAGAGTAAGAACACTACTTTTCACCTCATAAATCTTCTCACCTCCTCATCACTTGTCCAAGTCGTGAAGTTGTTGTTTCTTGAATCTTCTATGACTTCTGTCACTTGTTGCTCTAAATCATCACCATGAAGTGCAAAAGAGTGGGCTGGCATTATCCAAATCTCGATGGGTATTATTGTCATGAAGGGCACATCTACAATATTGCGTATTGTTACGCCCTATTGCTGGTATACATGAAGCAGAGGTGTAGCAATGAAACACATAAATGGAGAATGGTGTATTTTGAGACCTTACGCATCACCCTAAAGTAAAACAATCAGTGAAGGAAGCTCACAGTTTCTTCCTGTGTCTCTTACAGTTTCCTACAGTGGGGCTGCATCGTACTGTGTGGTCTTGAACCCTATTTAGACCTAGTGGGTGACCACTGTACAATTAGGTATGCCATGTTTCACAGCAGCAGCAGAAAGTGGAATTCCTGTCAATGGAGCAGACCTTCTCATGTTTACTGCTCATATATTCTTCCTACCATTCATGGCACTGCACCCATCCTGGCTTATGGTTGATTGTATCATGCAGTATGAATAACACAATTATAAAACCCCATAAGACACTCTGTGTTTATGTAACTGTAGATCCTCCAAGGGAAGGACTTACTACATGCAAGGATGAAAGTTGATGCCCCAGATGGCAATTTCAGAGCTAACAGAGATATATGTTTCTTGGCTTGAAGGTGTTTGACACAGCCAATTTGAGGATGACACGGTTTCATGTCAGAGGGAGAAAAATGCCAGTATCTCATCGATTTTAATGATATAATAGTCATGCAAATTGTATACCTATAATGTACACGAACAACATAGCACGCGATCTTTAACACATTATTTACATCAAAATGATTGAAAGTGGCAACCTTGAGTGATATCATCCTCCCTCATCTGTCTAGATGCCGAGAAACAACTACATCAATGGCAGAACTCCTTTTGAAATGTACATAAGTTAACTTTTAAAAGTAATAATTCTATGTTTTGCCCAAAGACAAAACAGTGATATATTGTACCATCCAGGGATGATTTCATCAGGCCTTTGAGAAGACAGTGTCAGCACCATAACACAGTCTTGAAGTATTCTGGTTTGCACTTTTGTGGAGGAGTGAATTGCCAAGCATTCAGCGTGTTTATAGATTTCAGTCAGTGACTGCTGATAGATGACAGCTAAAGATATCCCCAAAGACAGACTAGAGAATCTTGTTTTTAAGGGGTGGGTGTGCAATTTGGGAAGAAAATGAACAACAATGGAGAGAGACACATTATGGTTTTAATCCCTGGAGCCAAATGGTGCCATGCTTCATTCATAATGGTGGAAAGGAGTCTTGA
This sequence comes from Oplegnathus fasciatus, assembly GCA_003416845.1. Taxonomy (NCBI): domain Eukaryota; kingdom Metazoa; phylum Chordata; class Actinopteri; order Centrarchiformes; family Oplegnathidae; genus Oplegnathus; species Oplegnathus fasciatus. The sequence goes on from NTHP01000185.1 coordinate 353,302, forward strand.
AGCATCAAAGTGTAGAGGGAGGTCTTACACCCATGACTGTCTTGAGAAAACCCGGCAAAAAGCCACAGCTCTGGAATCATATGTTAAAATCATTACAGAGTAAGACCCCTTACCACTGCAACCATGCCCTAACAAGAAATCTATCCATGCTGCTGCTGAGTGGTGTCGGTGGGAGGTTTGGTGACAGACCCTTGCGTGAAATACTATTTCTACATCACTCTGTAGCCCAATTGCACATCCTTGAGATTAAGCTATAGAGGCCTTCATGGCCGCTTAGTAAACGCCAACCAAACGCGATGGCTTCTCAGAATCCACAATGCGTTCAAACTGGGCCTTCTGACTCTCCTCTTCAATCACCATATACCACACACACAGTCCATTTCAAAACACAGCCGGCATCCATAAATTGTAGAAACCATTGACTGATCGGCAATGTGCTCTTTTTCAAATAAAGAGCTCTCTTAAATCTACCTACTTTTGCTCAAGTGGTCATTCAAAAGTGGGAACCTTGACAGTCTGATGAGATCACAATATGACATATACAGCTGATTCCTCTCTTGAAACGCACTCTTTAGTCCTTGACCCAACATCAGCAAGAAATCTTGATGTCAGATTTGTTCTCATAGGTTTAAATCTTATTATCAGCCTTTCCTCAGAACATATGGATGGCTTCCTGGCAGGTCCATCTGTTGGACAGTACTGATCCAAAGGATGACTGGTGGTCACTGTCGGTACCACCCTCTTCCCACACTTGGTGTCTAGGCAAGTGGGCACTGGCCAGAACGTGCTCTGGGCAAAGGGCTGTGTGTGGTCCATGGAGCTCCCACGACAGTCTAATGCTGTCCAAAAGAAAGCCAATGCCAAATCCACAATGTACGTGAAAACGTAATAACATTTCCTCAAATTCGGGAAATCATATTTTGAAGAATATACAAAAGGACATCTACTCTCCTAGAATATACTGTAAATATTTTCATTGGTTTGTACATGTGTCAGTGTCCCTGTCAAAGTATTGTTTCTCTTGCTCTATAAAGGACACTTTTTGTGCCACCCAAATACAATAACAAACAGTTTTAACAATTTGGAAAATATGTGTGTCTAGTTCTAATAGAATCACATGTGTCTTCCAAAGAAATTACTCTACATTTTTTATGATTATTAACTCAGTAACTGTGATGATAAGACAGAACAATAGAGCAGACTATTGTGATGACATTTTCTGGGCTGAAATACTTTGTCCCCATAGTCATGTCTCAGAGGAGATGGCAAAGGCTGCTTCTTCATCTTGTGCGTTCCCCAGCACACAGCGGGTCTGCTCTTAATTGTGGCAGGGAGAACATCGGCAAGACTCATTCTATTCTTCATTTCATCCCACAGACACACCAGAAAACAGCTAGTAGTTTCTGCAAGCTTCATTTTCCACGGGAGACAGCCACAAGCCCAAAAAAGCAAAGCGCAATGTCATCACCCAGGAATCCAAGAAATACCAGAAAGTCTGAGTTTTATTACAAAAATCATCTGTGAGCACAAACAAATGTGGAGCCCAAACATGCCTTTTAATTGAGAAGGCAGATGGTCCCATCGTGGGCGGGACAGCACTGAGAAGGGACTGTGGAAAACAAAGCATCCGCGGCGACCACGACCCTCCATTTCTGCCGCTCCAACATGGGAGACAGGGTCTGGGGTTGGAACCCACAAGACTCAAACAGAAATCACCATTGTTGCCTCAGTGAGACACACAGACAGACCAATTCACAAGAACAAGTTGTATTGGGTTTCCGGAGGGAATGTTGTTTATCCACTTCATCATCATTGTTGTGTTTGTCTTCTGCTTTTTCTTTGATAGCTTTGGGAGTGAAGCCACTTCCACCCTGACCTGAAATCCCCAGTGCAAAGAGATATTGGGGTAACAGTTGGTTAAAACACAACATTTACGCTGAAATAAACACAGCAAAGACTCTGGAAGTGATCTACAGAGTAATCATCACATAGAAGCTCATTTCTTGGTAGTCACTGTAATTTGAGGAATTCCACTGGTTGAAATGTTGTAAGTGATTCAAATAACATGTATGAAAATGTTTTCTGTTGATTGGGGTTGTAGTGAAGCATTCTGAGGAACTAAATCTCCTGCCTTCCCTTCCAGACTGGTCATAGTAACTGGATCCTCTGTTTAATAGTTTGCTGTAGCAGGGGACTGACTGAGTGGTTTCCATTCCGCTGGGCTGTAACCGATTGTCCCAGTGACCACAACAAAGGATAAAAAAGGAAGGAGGGTGAGGGGATAGAGAATAACCCGGGGCTCAGTATGGATTGGAGAACCCTAAGATCAATGACTCAATGGCTTCCAGAGTCTCCTCCGGCTTAACTACGTTTTAACTTTAACCTTATCTGTAGCATCTGCTTTATCCTTACCACACAACAAGTCAAGGCTGTGTGATACATAGTTTGTATAACATCGTCATACACACAGGATATGGTGTCTAACAACCAGTCTGGTTTCTCTGAACTCTACACTAATAGGTCGGAATCAAGAAGGCTTGATCTATTTAATTCATCCAGACATGAGAGGAAACAGAAAAAGACATCATCACAGCGGTCTACCAACAATGTAGGCCATATGTCTATTAAGTAGGCATTTTGTTCGGTTTTGTGAAGTAGATGTGTGTGTTCACAAGGGTGACTGCTATGTCAAGAGATGTATGGTGTACAGGCTGTTGTTGTGATGAAGTAGCATTACCTTCACAGACCTGCTCCACAGGCGTCCATACTGTAGCGGGTAACCATTAACCAAATCTACTTTGTGTGTATGGCCTAGTACTAATGCAAGAAACATTTTGATGGATTTCCCCAACCCTCTGAAGTTACAAAGGCAGAAAACACCCTATTGAAAAACAAAATGTGACATATTAATTATCATTGGCAATTGTAAGCTACATTTAGTCACACAGAAAAGCTCCATGCCAGTGTGCCAGATTCAAAGGCCTTCCACTCATTAATATCACAGATGACCTTTGTCTCATTGCGGTTCCTGGAAACCTAAATCACTCCATAGTCATGCATGGAGTAAAATGGAGCACTGAGCAGGCAGAGATACAATGATGTTAATGGGAAAGCAGGCAAACGCATTGTGACTGTCACCAAATTAAAAATGTGCCTTTTGACGCCTTAAGTCCTTTTCCCCATGATGATTCCTCTGAGCAATTGGATAATTAATTCTCTGGATCTCTTTTCTTAAAATGTGAGTGTATGCAGAGACAGTGGTTTAGGAACAATGACATACAGATGTGCTCTGGAAGATCAAGCTTTGCCATTACAAACTCATAAATAGTATTTCTATCAAAAAGACATTTTTTTTCCCATTGAGCTCAGGCAAAAACAATTCTAGATTTTACATTGTCTCATAGCGGCTAATTTATTCTTCACTTCCCCTGTCAAACTACGATCGCTGCAGACGTATGCTAGCAGACTCCTTTTTGCCTTCACTGTTTCACACATTAGTGTTATGATTGTGGCAGTTCCAAAGTTGTTTTCTTAGATTTTGCATGTAAGGTGTTACCCAATGTATCTCTCTGCTGATAGGAACTCAGCAGTTAAAGCTTGGTTCATTACACATTCTGTTGAGTGATTTCATGATGAATTACTGGGTGTGATTCTGACCACTGTAAGTGATGATTTTAAGTGTCAAACTCAAAAGGCAAGTGCAAAGTAAGTTCCCGATGATTACATACTTGACACCTCATATCAAAACATATGGTACGTAATGGTTTCCCTTGTAACAGAAATTCCCAAATCCACTGACAACTCCCTGTGTTTACAGAACAAATCTCCTTTCTGTCGATCTGTTCCGTGTCTGGTCACCGCTCGGAGACCCAAAGACATCTGAGATGGTGCGAGGTGTCCACTGAGAGGTGACAGTTGGGTGTGGGTACTCAGCCACAGACAAAACAAAACTTTGGCAGACACAGCAAACTCACAGCTACAATGAAAGCTCAAACATTTGAGGTCTGAAGGCCACTTATGTCAGTGAAGCCTTTCGCAGACAGGCTTTGAAATAATGGTCATTGTCAGAGTATACAGCTAAAGTCCTCAAGGGCCAAGCCTCACCGCTGGACTAGTTTTTCGAAGTGCAGACAGCTACTTTATGACGTAGGTTTGATATGGGACTAGAATCCCCTTAAAATCCTTTTATGTGTACTGAAACTGATGTGACAAACTGGAAAATGGCGTATACAGTATATATATATAACAGAATGCATTTACTTTTCTAAAATATTATGGCTTTAACTTTTATAAAAGCATCTCAGACAAGCTGTTGTAGGATTTTTCTTTTTCAGGAAACAGTCCACTTTTTGAAGTGTTATTTCCCATGATTGGATATTTAAGTCTCACAGCTAGTGTGTCATGGAATAGGGATAGTTTCCTCAATAAACAATGTGCCTTTTATCCTTATAAAGAACACATTTGTTTTAAATGCCGCAACAGGCAATAAAAGTTGACTAAATATGTAACAAATAAATGCCACGTTAAAATCACCCATTTCATTTCAGAATAGATGACTTTACAGTCTAAGGTCACCGACTATTTTAGGTGGCCATCACACCACGGTTATGTGTGGTTTGACTTGTTTCCCTTCCTTTCCTATGATACGTATCCACTTAAGCACTACGGACGTCACGGTGTGTTCTGAGCTGCTTGTAACAACAGAGAGACTGCACGCTGAATTTTCATGAGTACAACCTCGGACTATATTCCCAAATGTGATTGATCCACTGTGTACTCTGGCAGCAGGTTGAGTTCAGTAGTGGTTGTAAATGGTTACATTTAAAATCTGTAAGTTATGGAGGGGCACACTTGTGTGCTTTGTGTTTTTCTTTGGGTCAAGGTGGAGCCCCTGTATAATTGGTGGACTGTCTATCACCCTAAACCTCAAAAGATTTAATTGATTTAAGGGAGGCAATAATAGCAGTCCCATATCACAAAGACTATATAGAATTTGTCATGAAATATAGCATTGTGAAGCCAATCATTTATGGTCCTTTTTTGGATGAAGGTCCCAGTAAACTTTTCCGTAACAGTCACATCAGACTCCCACATTGTTTTTTGTGCAATCCAACACTTTGTTAGACTTAAATCATAATCTTATAGGAGTTTAATGTTGTACTATTTAGGTCCCAGTGGAATATATTCAAAAATGATGGACATAAATTTCAGTAAGTTCAGATTTTATTGCAAAGTCCGTCCTACTGGATAGAAGGCTGGATTCATGAGGGGATTTTTTTACTGAAAAGTAAAAAAACATTGGTCTTAGTTTGGAGGTTTCTGCCATTGTAATGTAAGGTGGTGACAGTTGTCTAGGGAAATACATTGTTAAAACTCAGTGTGCAGTGTTGTGTTGTATGTGTCTGCCATCTATTGGACTTCTATGAAACACCACTCTGCAAATTCCTTTAAAAGCACAGTAAGTGAACATTTTTTGACACAAGCGAAATATGTTTAAAAAGTGCTTATCAGTGGAGATACTGTAGTTAACGGTTTTTAATTTGTTTACGGTTTATTCAGATTTATAATATGATATATAACACATGAGCCAAGTTTGCAACAAATGGGCATCTAGACAAAAGGTATCACCTCCTCACATTTAAAAGACATAAATTAATCCATTATCTTTGTGAACATGACATGTACTGGAAAGATGAGAATTTCAGGGAGACAGGAGCAAAACCACAGCTCGTTGGTAGTGCCCATCTAAAAGAAGCATTTTTGTGTTTATGGTAATGAGGAACAGTGGTTTGTAAAATAGAGGAAAAAAATAAATACCCCCAAATTTATTAAAAGAACTCACTTATATCCTATAACATGTGTTGCGGTGGGAGCCGGGGTAGGGCGCCAGGAAAAAGAGGGAGTGGGTGAGTGCAGGAGTCGGCCGAGCACGTGCCTCCTGAGGTCCTCTGGTCTCTGTCTGGATCAGTCCGCCTCACCAATCCCTGGGCTAGACTCCCATCAGCCCCATACCCTGCCTACTCTGGGCCAGACACCACCATGACCACTTGTATTGAGAGGCCTGACCACCATTGTGCCACAGTAGAGTACACAAACAAACAGTGCAGACACACACAGGTCTGCTCCCCTGCCATTACGTCGACTCATCAAGCCCACTCCGCTTAGTCATACCATAGGCTTCCAGTGCAAGCAGCTCCCTCTTGGCTTTGGATGGAGAATCTGGCAGAAGATATTTGCTCATTTGTCCCCACACATGTATGTGGTTTGGTAACGCTGCTAGGGACTGCTGCTCCAGCCTTTCTTACTGTCCAGATTCAGAGCCAGCCAGGCCTTTCCTGGGTAATGTCCTCCCACACAGTCTGGCTATATGGCTTTTTGTTGCTCACATTCAGCTCTTTACGTCCTTACAATGTGTTTTCTGCGGATTTTGGTATGCAGTGTGGATGAACCAAATATGTAGGCATTGTTTCATCTTGCAAACTATTCAGAGCCAATTTAGAGTGTTGCTCCAATGATGATTGAAATGAATGCTGTCTCTCATGTGAGTCACCTATTGAACAGACTTGATTTGTGTATAGATAATGCACAGATTATGTTCCTCTTTTAACCTGTATGAAAAAGTGAATAAAGGCCTTAATTCAGCAAGTTGTGTACAGCTTTTTCTGGAAATTGTATCGGATCAAAATGGACACTTTTCTTTCTTCTCATTAGCATAGCAATTGACAGATACACGGACGTACCAAATACTGCGGCAAGGTTCTGTTTATTTCCTGGATTCATGTATTTCCTTGTGGATTAGAAAGAACATTTTCCACCTATTCCCTCGTATTCTCCAAACCAGGCCATTTGGAATTATTTTTATTAGTACGTGAATTAGAAAATTGCATTAAAAGCAATAGAAAACATGTCCCATATCAAGCATTGACTGAAAATGTGGTTTTAGGGCTCTGGAGTTAACATACTCACACGCACACACACACGCACACAGCATTTCTTCCTTCTTTTCATGTCGACCACAAGGCTGACCTGCTGGCCTCTATTTCCTCTGAAGAGGATATCCCTCTTCAGTAGAGCCTTAAAATCCATCACGGAAGACGACTTGAGATCCTGATGTATGCGCCTCCTCCTCCATTGTCTTTGAAGCGTTGGGAGGCTTTGGCTGGGCCTGGCCACAGTGATGATTACAGTCTCATAGTTAGGCCGTTACTGACATGTGCTCAGCTCGCTTTCTGTCTGATGTCCCCCCATGTTTGATGGAGAGAGGAGTTCTGGTTCACTGATAAATGTAATTAGGAATGTGGTTGCTGGTACCCATGCCCATAGTCTTTAACTACTGCTGCCACCTTGTTCCCCTCCTCAGTTACTCTACCAAAGAGGATTTTCTGAGAATCTTACCTCCCCCCAGCTCCCTGAATAACAAAAAGACCATGAAACCCACAGTCAACATGTTTATATGCGTGCGCAGAGTATCTTGAGTTGAAGCTTATGTACATCCTAACTCAAGTGAGGGCATTCTGAGGACAAGCTGTTAATATACGTCTTTACTGCCCCTCAACAGATATCATTGGGTGCAAAATAAACAGCATGTTCTAAATGTCGCCATGGAAACTGACGTTCCACAGACCACCACGAATAAAAGCACACTGGCTAAGATAGTTCTATTTGCATGTCTCTGTTTGTTAGCTAATATTGATATGTCCGAATTATCATAATCAAGTTTCCTGTCATTGGGTTATGACTTCATTCGGTTTATTGCACAAGTCATGTTTTCCTGACCGGGGTACACCAAGTAACATTACACAATGAATTACGAATGTGATAAAAACACATTTCACACATGTTTACATTTGAAAGGGCATTTTTTAGGTTAGCATATTGGAAAGATTTTTTAAAAGTTCACTTGATCACATTTCCCTATATAACAGACACTCTAGTTTACTCTATAGTGAGCAGTAAGATTGACAGTTCAGGGGTGTAGCTGAAAAAGGCCCTGTTTCCTCTCTGTATATCTGTTCTTATGGCTTGTAAAACATATACATATAGATTTTCTTTTTTTTAATGAACTCCCTGAACCAATACTCGTAAATTCAGTAAGTACAACACACTACCGGGAGGAAATACAAAAAACAAATACTGTAACTAAAATAGTGTTTATTCCATAGAAAAAATACCTCATCCAATGCATACAGTATGAAAGGAAAAGTGAATGTTACAAAAACAAAGACTTACAGAGTCACGAACAGAATATTGTTGAATTTAATCATAATATCCTTTAATGACCATTCTAAATGCATGCACTTTCAATTTTAAAAAGTTCTTGATGTCTTATTTCTTAAGAGATTTTTTTATAACATAAAGTTTCTCCATATTAAGCTCCATGCCAGATGCAACCCAGTGCACTTCAGGCTGAGCTTGTCATCAAAACAAAGTGTAGTGCTCTCATCAAAAGCAGCAAGTAGCCTTTCATCTCAGAAACTGTCAAAAGTAATCAACCATAACATTAAAACCTTTACACTGATCTATGCATTGATGTGACAGAACCAATGTGTACAGTGTTGACAATGGACGTCTTAATACATGTGGTAAAATTTGGCATCCACCTCTCAGAACCAGAACTCAGAGACGAAGACATGAACGTTGATGATGTTCTGGCCGGAGTCGCCTTGAGTTGCCAGGTTGCGCATGGACAGTTTCAGTACTGTAGTCAATGGACCAATCAGAGGCTTCACCTGGCGAACAACACCTGAAGGAGACAACAAAGAACAACAATATGAGTGACAATAAGTGCCATAAATAGACAATAGACTATAGAAAACTATAGACTATAGAATAGAAAATAGACTGTCTATGGTACAATATATGCACAACTAACCAATACAACTGTCTGTGTTGCTGTGTCATGACATTTAGCTAATCTGAGATAAAGTATTTTATTTTTGGCTGTAGTTATTTACTTTATGTAGCAAAAAACAGCGAAACAACAGCAACAAAATAACAACACCAGTTGGGTTGCAAACCTTTGGCAGTAAGATATGCGTCTTTGGCTGGTTCCACTGACAACAATATCAAGTTGTCGATTTTGTCATTTCGTCAGAGATGTAATGGCTGATTAACTAAAAGAGCAGCAATTAGCCAGTATTAAAGCTTTTATCAAAGATACGATCGTCTTTGTGCTTGTTCATTTGATTTTGAATGTTTTTATTTCTGTATGGCTGCTTGGTTTAAAGGGTCACCCAAAACATGTTTTCTCACTTACCCATAGTGGTGTCTAGCAGTGCAGATAGTTTTGGTTTGAAATTCTGCTGCCACCCCAATACAATTCAGACCAATGGAATTTTGTTTGTGGTGCTCAGCGCATTGAAAATTTACATTTGTCATTCAACAGCAGAGTATCTTTTCAAAAACAAAGTCCCGGTCACAGGCTGTCTAAACCAGACGCATTTCAGATGCGTTCTTCAGTCGTCTCACACACATCTGACAGCTCTGTCAGATTTTATACTTCCATTTTATTCAATACAGCTGTCCACATCGGTTGCATAATGGCTCGCGCTTTGCGCTTATATAGACCGAAAGCATATTTCTACGTTTCAAGTCTATTTGTTGTTGATGTGCTTCTTTCGCTCGCTGGTGTTGTCAAGATGTTGTGTTGCAGATAATCCACAGACATAAATGTCAGAAGTTTTCAAAGAGACTATTTCTTTGGTAGAAAATAGTTCCGGTGACTACTGAACCTTTCACTAACCAATCTCTTAAGGCAATGGTTTTGGCAAATGATTTAAAAAGTTCCCCATTTGGGCCGAGGATTCAAAGGGTCTAAAACTTAGGATAAAACAAGGTGGCCTCCCTAACCACTCTTTCACTTGCCAACATCACTTACTACAAAAATGCCCGTCCTCAGGTGTGCCATGGTATCTGCTGGTACATTTGGATGAGTATTCATATGATGTGTGGTGTTGACAAGCTAAACAAAGTCCAGTGGTGTCAGGACTGTCTGTGGCGATCAGAATTTTATTCCTCCCTCCTACCTTCCACTGTCTCCACGGACAAGAGACACTCTATCATGGTGAAACAGATGGGAGAATAAACATACTGCAACAGAGCATTACTGAATGCCCATGGAATTCATTGGGTGCACTTTTTAAGTGAACATGCGATTACAGGGGGAAAAAATGCCAGTGTTTATACAGGCTGTCAGCAGGCCTTTTCTCTGCAGAGGGCTGGTGACATTTCAGCTCTGGCCTGTTTGAACAGCCATCGCCAGAGTGCAGTCAGGCAGCACAATCACCACACTGTCCTCCTATCACACCTTCAACCATCCTCTTTCTTTTTCCCATTTACTCCTCTTGTGTTTCTTTTATTCATAACTGAGTCAGTTAAGTGTTCAAGCTTTTAGTATGATGACTCAAGTGTTTAACTCAACATGGATAAAAATGACGACAGATCACTGCCTGGATCGGTCTGAATTATGAGGCTCCTTTCTGTGGTCCTCGTAATAAAGCAGTAAAACCCATTTGGTCATTGTTCACCGCAGGACAAATGATGATCCATTATGCGCCATCCGCTGTATCCTTTGGGACACTGGCATTGTATGATGGCAGATCCCCCCCACCCACTCATTCTCCTCCTTCTCTTCCTCCCCTCTTCTCTCTTCCTGAGGGGGCCTGGTGTTTGTGGCACCATCACTGTGGCCCACAAGGGTAAATGAGTCCCATGTGTTTGATGGAGGGGAGCAGTCGCAGTCACGCGATACAGCCATGGAAGCATTACTCCAGGAATCCATCTTTAACTCTGGGAGGGGCAAGCAATAGGAGCTTGAACTGCTGTCTTTCTCTCTTTGTCACTTTCTTTTGCTTTCTCGTCCCTCTCCGAGTTGGATCTGTGGGCACACAACAGATTCCAGCAGATTCCGTCGATAAGCACTTGGAGGAGTGTGGAATGGGGCCCACTTCTACCAGGGTTGCCCCCTTGTTTTGGTGTTTGGGACTCTGTTGCGTAGTGACACTAGACGGAGGGGAGCGGGACTGAGATTTTATTGTTTCCAAAGCGTCAGCGCCATCAGAAAGAGCTAACCTTTGCTTAAACCTAACAACAGCCGCAACATTAAGAGAATAACTGACATGGAAAAAGAGATTTTGAGTCTGAAAATTATTTTCAGACATAAGCCAGTTGAGATGGCACGCAACTCTGAGTTGACCGATGAAAACTCAAAGTGAGTTCAGAGGGTTCATGATTTGTCCGTGTACTTAAATCAAACAAAATCAGTTCAAAAGCTTTGGCGCTGGGTTGAGTAAGCACACAATGAAGATGAGTAAGATATCATTATGAGCACAATATGGACCACCGCAAAGACAGATGGGTTTCAGTCCACGTTAAGGCTTTTTTAATTGTAGTAGGTGTGGCCTGTATCTAACGAGGACTAAACATTCTATAATCAGGGTCAACTGAGGGTAAGTTTTCCACTGAAAATCCTAAAGATTGTTTCTATGAAAAGAAACTAAACAATCTTACCGCATGAATAAATAACAAAAACACAGACACACATCGCGTCTAAACTGAAAATTTATGAAGGACATCTAAATAGTGCAATATGTGGAATGTGTCTGAGGCCCATTAGTGTTTTGTAAATTTGTTTGTGGTCTAATTAGCACATGCAGAGGACACAAGTGTGCTTTTAGGAACAGAAATTCTTTTATACTGCCCAATGGCTCTTCCAAATCCCCAAATTTCCTCAGAGGTCACTGCTGATGGTTTGCAACTGTGATTTTGGAATCTGGGACACTATTGGGCGTGCTAACAAACCAAGGAGTTTATCTTAACCTGTAAGATATATCACGGTTACTGTAGTGATTTGTGGCATAGTAAGAAACACCTCAATTGTCGAAACATGTTTTATTCAAGTTCTTGCTTTTGTTTAACTTATTCTTTGCACAACCTTGAGGGCGAGAAAAAGGTAATTATGTCATTACAATGTGGGCTCATGTGCCCAATTCTGCATAAAGGAGCTTGATACTAAAGTCAGTGTATGTGACCATGATGACTCTGTGTTTCCGTAAGCTTCCCATCAAAAGCACAGTGGTATCCTCAATGAAAGGAAAGCATCAGCTAACAGATGGGCCTCAACATACTCACAGTGAACTTGAGGTGAAACCACAACCGCACACTCATCTTTAACATTTCATCCGGGCTGTAAGGCAAAAAGCCAACAGCCACAAAACAGGTTGACTTTGATTGGCTACCATACCACCTGAGATTCATATAAATAAACAAGGGGATGTTTTCCAAAACCCTACAGCTGACAATTTGCCCTGTAACTGGGTTGCAAGGTCATGTCATCTGAGGCCCCAAGCAGGAGATCCAGTTGTAGTGCTGGAAAGGTTTGTGGTGTCTTTCCATCTCACTGAGGTATCTGCCACAGGGTGCAAAGGTGACTGTGCTGGCTTGAACAGCCACCATCAAACAAACAGCTGTACAATCTGTCCGTTCTCCAAAACATTCCGCCACACCATAAAGCAGCCCCTTAAGTAGAAAATAGCCTTAAATAAATGCATGCTAGTAGCAGAGACACTGCCACAAAACAAAGTGAAGCAAATGCCAGGAGGCATTTGTCATCCTTCATGGCCACGACGGCTGCAATATTGAAGGGTTACATGTAAACAGTACAATTTCGGGGTTTTCTGGTTTCTACAACTCAGCGAGGAAGTGTATGACAAAATCCAAAATGAACGGGTTTAACACCAGAGACAAATGAAAAATATGCATCGGCCTCACCACAGTATTGTATAATAACACACTGGTTGTGGCGCTATGCATGCTCACTGCAGTGAAACCATTGGAGAGTATCCAGGTGGTGTACAAAGTTCCAATATGCAAAGAGGGTACTGGAGGGCATTCTTCAGCATCATTATGGCTGTAACTGTGATATGTTTTGTATCTAGTCATATCACCGATGTAGAGCTGAGCACTGTTGGCACAAAAATAAAGACAGCAAAGAGTGGTTTCTTATTCAAGGGTTCTTTTTTTACTGCCTGAAACGTTTTCTCCAAAAAGTCCATAAAAGCTAGGAGACATGCCAAAGAAATTGCTAACTAGCTCCCTTGTTACCCCATTAGCAAAGCAACCAATTTCAGTTTTGATAACCCGTCAGCATGGCTGAAATATAATCCGTTCAAATTGCCAACATAGCGCACTGTACAAAGACTGAGTGTACAGGCCCCTCAGGGACCGGATCTTGTGTTTACAGCCTGGTCACTGGTCACTGGTACAAGGATGGCCAGTTAGGTCAGGCTGTCCAAACACAACTCTGACCACTCCAAAGAGGGGGTGGGAGCCCTGCCCACCCCTGCTCTGAAAGGCCAGCATATGTGGCTTGATATTTTAAGGTCAATTAACAACGAGTCATAGTTACAGATCTCTCAAATGGCCCATGGGTCATTGTTGGACAGTGTCACTCACTGGGTAGTGACATCATTGAAAAGTAGCCGTAGGGAATTGGTTGGTTCTTTTCTTGGACTTTCTGTTTTAGCAGTTGTGGGCCAGAGCAGCTGAGATGACATAACATGCACCATTATCTTTACCACAACCTTTGCGCTATATTACAAGTGACCTTTCAAAGCTAAGACCCATAACTAAAGAGCAGAAAATAGACTTGACAATGCAGACTAAATGAAAACCTGCTTTGTTTGCATTTTAAATCACGATTTTATATTGTATTCTCCATCTACATTATAAATAAAAAGTATACAGCATCTTGAGTGTTTTAGTACTTTGCTATCTATTTTGGCATGTTACTACATGAACATGGATAAAAACTGCATTAATTTTGTGAACTGAGCTATTACCTAAACAAAGCTACATTTTCTTAAAATCACAGTGCCAGACAGCAAAGAGTAATGACAAGTATAAACTAAATAGATCACCAAACCAAGAGAGATAAGTGGATTTGATGAATTATTAAGACAGCTTTATTGCAATTAATATGTACTATATGTTCATGTACATACCAGTGTCTTGTGTACATGGTATGTCTCTGGGAGCATGACATATCTGCATCACTATCTCTTCATCAGTACATTGATGGTGGAGGACCACCCGAGGGGAGCGTTGTGTTTATGACTGTGGGGGTTTTTGGGTGGAGAAGACCCTGTTTTGATTAGCTGTACTAATCTCTTGTGGGGTAGACAAGGATTCCTTATGGGCTTGGCGCACTCTGGTGGGCCCGCTGCTGACATGTCATGATTCATCCAAATGACAGTCAGACTTGAGGAGCACGTTGTCTGCTTATCTCCACTGCTGTCCTCCACTCCTCACCAGCACAGCCACAAGCCAGAGCCACAAGCTCCACTGGCTCTGAAGTAGTCATGTCTCACACAGTAGGCTCACATTCCACCAGCCACTGTGGACGGCTGCACTGACGACCATGACTACCTGCATAGAGACAAACTGTCCACTTCCTCTTCCATTCATCTTACTGTCTGCCTCACTGGCTGCCAGCCCTGTGCCAATGGCAATGCAAAAGGTATTTATTCTCTGCACAGGATATAAACCGCAAAGGCATACTTCCACCTGCATTTCAAAAATGAATGGAATTTAGCTGCGGCGTCTTAGACTTACAGTTTCTCCAGAGGATGGGTATGATTCATGAAGAGAAGATACTGTATTGTCTATTGCTGTTCAGTAAGATAAGCATAAATACTACACAAAAAAAACAAACCTGTTTTTTGCTGAAAGGAATTAGACAGCAGTGAGTAATCGTGCAGTAAAATCCCTCCATGACAAATAATTACTCATGAAGAGGAGTCATTTGGACACATTCACGGGATGACTAAACATGTGCTGACTGTTTGATTCCACTGTTGGCTACTGATTCTATTGTGCATTTGATTTACAAACACTGATACCAGTCAGCCAGCTCGCTGAGTCAAGTAAAATCACAAATTCACATTGTTGTATAAATATTGTCTAGATGTATAGTTACCGATACGCACGTTGCTTTTGTTAACATAGTTCATATTTTGCACGGTGGACAGGAAGAAATGGGATTGGTGGATTGTCACACCTTTTCCCCCTATAAAAATTGATTGGCTAAAGCAAAGCTGAAAGAATGCATCCATGCTCAGCAAGCCAAGCTTGATACATGAAGGTAAAAAAGCTACACTCGCCCATGAACCTTCACTGGGAGTGGTCAAAGACAATATTGCTTCCCAAATGATGCATGTTACTGAAAGGTAATCAAACAGAGGAACCTACAGCATTTTCTCAGAGGTGAGAGACTCGGCCCCAGAATCAGCCCATGCTTCCAGCAGAGACCACAGTGTTTTACAGTGTTTTCAAAGGGAGGACTCAGCTATCCACCTACTGACTGCCAAAATCAATCATCCCATTATCAACCCTATTCAAACAACCTGTCCCTAATCAAAAGTGGATGACAGCGTCAGCATGAGTAATGCATTCCTCCACTGTTTGTGTTTCCAAATATGAGTATGATGTGTCACAAATGTTGTCTTTGTTGTGAGGATGACATATGTCACTTTGGTGGATCTGCTGTGTGTCTACATACCTGCAGGGATTTTGTGTGGTCGCCGCTGTGCTACTGCGGTCGTCATGGGAATCTGTAAGTGTTTGATTGGTTCTGATCATGTTTTCCAAGTGCTGAGCGCCGGTTGTGTTTGCACAGATGCATAAGGCTGTCAGGGTTGTCTTCCAGATGTGACAGTGCTGGGAAAGGCAGTGATGGATGACCAGGAACAAGGAAAGAGTGGTGCAGTTCTTACTCTATTTCGTGTACTGTCAGTCTCTATATGTGTGTGTGTGTGTGTGTGTGTGAATGTGCATATGTCTATGCAAACAGTGCATGCCTGTGTGTGCAGCCGGCTGCTTTTAAAATAGTGAGTAAGTGAGCAGAACAGAAAAGAGCGTCAGCCAATCAAACCTTTTAAAAATCACTTTTTCAAGTTAGCAACGGATTCTGAGGATTCCTAATTGCCTCTTTTGTCCCTTTCAAAAACACAAAAAGTGGCCAAAAATAATGGCCAAAGTTAGTTTGAGTTCACGCACTTGTTCATTAGTGGAGCCTCTATGTCTGCTACTCTTCACATCCCACCAAGCTGTAATACCACTGTTGGAGACACTGGAGATACTGGAAACTAAGCTTCCTTAAGTGACACGTCAGCGAGCCTCATACAATGGTTACGCAACAGCAGCATCTGTGGGCCAAAGCACCAGCAGCACAACCCACTAAATAAAACCAAGAGGGCCTTCATCGCACCGTGGACGCCACACTTCACAGCGAGCAGTCAGTGACCAAAGGCTCCAGTGCACAGGGCCTCAATTTGGATACGTGATGGGCAACTGGTGCTAACATGCAAGAGCTGCATCCAATAAGCATCCAATGGGTTTGGGAGAGAAGTGGCTCCTCACAAACAGGGCTTTCATGTGGTCGTCAGTTTAAGTGCTCTAATGCTCGGCGAGACACTGAGGCCTAGTGTGGGGAAATGGAACAATACATTTAACCACATGAAGCAAAGCGCCCAGGATTACTTCTGCACATATTTTCTCTCTCTCTCTTTCCTCTTTCATTGAATCACAGTCTCTCACTTTGTCTTTCACTCTCTGCAATTTTATTCTCTCTCCCTCCCTTGCACACACACATACATACTTGCCCCTGCAAATGAGCACCACTATAAACAGGGAATTTCTCCTAAATCCTCTTTACACACAAGCACACAGACACACTCAGTAGACGATATATTACAAAACAAGGCTTATCACTCATGCAGAATTACACTATTGCACATTCCAACAAAAAAATACCATTATAAGATAGTACAATATAATTATAACTGCTTTAACAGTGAATTATGTGAATTGTTGCTGGTTATAAACATTTTTCTCTCATGTCTTTGTGTGAAATTGAATACGTTTGATAAGCACACATCTGTTTCTGCACAAGTGTACAAGAGAGGAACACTTGCGTGCGCCCGCAATCCAGCCTGAACCAGTGACAGTCACACACTCTCTCCTCCTCCCTCTCTCCCTTTCATATTCCGTAAAGACAGATGTGCACACTGACAGGCCATCCCTTCATCCATCAGCAAGAGAAAAAGAAGAAGCTGTCCTTCCACTACCACCCTGCCTGCATCTCAGCGCAAAACCAAAACAAAAACACCTAGACGAGCCCAACAATGTGTCATCCTTGGGCTCACAACACCCTCATCCACCCAAGGCCAAGGCTCAGTTCAGCTCTCCCACAGGCGTGCAGCAGCCTTGGGTCACCACCAGACTAAAGGATGGGAATGGCTTCCACCCAAACATGTGCTGCTGTTACACACCACTGGAGATGGTATCTGCTGCTCCTACTTGAACTAGCGCAGGGCTCTTTCTGCATGCTGGCGGTTGCTGAACAGGTACAGTAGTTATGATGAACTACTTGTGAACTGCAATTACTCATGTACATGTGCATGTGAATACACAAGTGTAGATTGATACACTCTATTCCTGTACATTCAGACCGCCATAAGTTATTGTGGAAAGTAAAGATTTGCTTGGGATAGGCATAGCCGTAGATAAGTGAATTAAATGGTACATTGTTTAACCACAAGACAGTGGAAAATTGATGCCAAATATTTGGTGAGACAGAAACAGGCCTTTGTCTGTCTCAAAGAGCCACTCAGAGGACAACTCTCCGAAGACACAGACACCAAGAGCCCCCATGAAGACGATGACAGCTACATGATGCCACCACACTGCAAAGACCATAACAGCCCGTGTGAGATGTACTCATGTCAAGGCGTCCAGACATTCTTTATGGGAGATTTTTGTGCTTTTTGTCCCTTCTCAGTGTGCACATGTGAGTTTGATTTGTAAAAGAAAATACACATATATATTTCAGAATCAGAAATTAGGTAAGAAAAACTCCATTGTCAAAAAGAAAATGCAATTTCCAGTCACGGTGGCTGTCGGGTGGTACAGGCTACATGTTAAAGCTGCTATTGTCAAATGTTGCACTTCACAACACACAAAACAAAGTAAAATCCCTGTACTCACCCACATACATTCCATTCTCTACCCGCTTCAGGATGTCGAAGGCGTTCTCCACGTTGCCCTCCAGGATGTCAAACTTGACGTCGTAACTGCCTAAGTGATAGGACCCGTAAGCCGGCACCGTGGTTCTCAGGAAAACAATCTCTGTTGGAAGATAACAATTAGACACAAAAAGCTTTTGGAGCCTTAACCCTCGTAATCACACTGGGATTGCGCCACCTAGCCTGTGCCAACTCTTGCGTTTCTTTTCTTTTTTTTTTCCAAGAGAAAGACAATAAAATGGGAGATGGAAAGGTCTGTGTTTATTGTACACTGGGAGGGTCACAGGAAGGTTGAGGCTTTTCAATACTGTTTCAGCAGAAGGGCCTCGAGTCCTTTACACCCCAACTCAGAGCTTATGAGAAATGACAAGAGCTTAACTCCCCGTGACGTTGAGCATGAGTGTGTCTGAAACATGCACTGCATGCCGGCCAATAGATGCTTGTCAGCTGTCACTGTCTGCGAGTGATTACCGTGGTTACTCATATCCAACCAGCATGGCACTTACTCTCTTGTGTGGGCCAGCCAAGCCCGGACTGCATGGAGAACATCATGGAATAGCTAATTTGGGGGTCAGAGGTAGTCATATGGATTTTGACAACTGCAGGGAAATGTATTTGATGGAAGCTAAGAGATTAAGGGAGATAAAGCAGAGCTAAAGAGGAAGAAAAGGACGAAGGACCACATTGACACTAAAAAACCACAAGTTACCATGCTGTCTTCAAATTCGTTGTTTCCAAAGATTTTGACAGGACGTTCTGTCAGAAAATGAAGCCTTAAATATGGGCCTTTGCAACTGTAGGGATATACAGAAGAAATTTTAGGGAGCTTAGATGTAGGTAAGCTTTTTTTTTTGAAGCACTGTGTTAAAGCAAGAATGTAACATTTTGCGAAATACATTTATTTGCTTTCTTGCCAATAGTTGGATGAGATGATCGGTACCACTCTTAAATCTGTACGGTAAATATAAACCTATAGCCTGCAGCTAGTTAGCTTAACTTAGCTTAACTTAGGGAAATAGCTAGCCTGGCTCTGTCCAAAAGTAACAAAATGGTTTATGCTTCAGTTTCTGTATGGGTTAACATGTTTAGTAGTAAGCTTTAGAAGTACTGGTAGGTGGGTTTCGTTACTTTTGCACAGGGCCAGGCCAGCTGTTTCCCCCTGTTTCCAGTCTTTATGCTAAGCTAAGCTAACTGGCTGCTAGTTAAAGCTTCATAATTACCCTAGAGAGAGGTATCAATCTTCTCATCCAACTCTTGGCAAAAAGGGGAATAAGCCTATCTCCCAAAATGTCAAACTATTGTTTTAAGATTTGTTTATTCCAGAAGGAACTTTCTTTAGATGAAATATGAATGTATTTTGTCCCTTTTTTACACTTTTGCTGCATGTTTGCCCCTCTGGATTACGCAGAAAAAAATGGACTTATACCTACCCTCTGGCATTGTGAACTCTCTGAAGGTAGGCAAGGAGATGAAGGTGTGGGACATTGAGTGCGTGGGGTCCAGAACACAGGCGACATCATTGGGCTGACAGGTCTTTATGCAGCGAATGGTGTCAGTGCGTTCAAGCCTCGACACTCTAAAGTAGAGAACAAACATACACACCCACAAGAAAAAGAAAACACAAACACACACATGGCCTCTGACCTTTAGGTAATGGCTATATAAAGACTTCAGAGTCAACCGCCTTTGCTTTCTAAAGCTCACAATAACAGGGCATCCTTGGGAGCAGCCCACTGCGTAATCAAGAACTCAGTGGGACAACTCCAATGGCCGCTACACAAACAGTATCCGAACAAGACAGCGGGGATACTGGATATAGCAGTCAACATCAAAAACAATCAAATTCTATGTGATGTGGAGGGATAATAAACCAACAATGGCCAAAGCTCATGCTGAAGCCAAACTTTGTAGCTTGCGGAGACTAGCGCTGCCATTGATGCTTTTCTGATGCACTATTTCAAGCTGTGTGGGAAATGAATTACTACACTCACAGAGAATGATCCACAACCTGCTCAGGAAAATATTTGGATTTGCTGAGCATCCCCGGCTTCACATCAGATAATCTCTTGAGGAGGATTTATGGGGCAAGGGAGTGTTCTAAAAGACTCCTAAATTGTGAGCAACATGACTAGACAACTCCCCAGCCTCTCCCCAGGGCAGCTCTCATCCTATTATTTAGGGCTTTGTTTATTCCACAGACTAATCAGTGACAGGTCGGAGGGAATGGAGGGCCTCTGCTGGCTCCTAAAGCTAACGCCACCTGAAGTATCGCTATTCACTACCTGTCTGCTACATAAGACTTTGAGAGAGGTTTCTAAGGCATTAACAACCTCATAAATCAAGAGTTTGTCTTTGAAACGACAAGGAACTTGTGATCATGAGAGAGCTATTGAAACAAAATAAAAGCCTTGACTTTGACATCCAAGACGTTAAATTCAAGCTTGGTCTTCACAAAGGAGACAAGTCAGTACACGGTTATATTGGGTTATGAAAACAGCCAAGTTGCCATGTATAAGTTCAGTTAATGTGCATGGCAGCCATATAGCCACATTGTGAGTCATGGGCCGTGGATCTCTGGCGCTCCTCAGGGGACCTATAGACTGCAGCTCAAAGCCCAGGCCCGGCTTGGGTTGCAGGGCTCCTTCCATGGAGAGCGAGGAGAGAAGCCCCTGACAAAAAGTCAAGCCACCACTGGGTAGGGGCTTGTAATTAGCAATTAGCGGGTGGGTCCAAGTTTTGCTTTGGCCCAGGCCAAACCCACAAAATGTTCTCCTAGTTTATAATACCACGGCCTGAGCTGCAGAAAGACCCGAGCCGGGCTCTAGAGGACGAGGTGAAAGCTCTGTTGGGGTAGAGAGTAAATTTACGAGAAGATAATGACCCAGGGTGAACTGCCCCCTTATACACAGACGGGCACTTCAAAGCAGGGGCAGCAAGTGGAGCTAATTACAGCTCCATGTGTGTGTAAATGCATGTGTGTGTCTGTTAAGAAAATGCCTATACGTGTGTGTGTATGTTCATTTGTGCATGCGTGCCTTTGTGCATGCAAACATGCTTGTGTACATGTGTGTGTGTCTGTGCGCGTGCATGCACAAATGCACGTCTTCTTCATCTCCCCATGCCTCACGTGGCCCAGCCCAGGAGAAAAACCCCAATACTTTCAGACCAGAAAGAAAAACAGACTTTTTGGATGAAAGTCCTCTGGTCAAGCGTAGGGCCTTTTATTTTTTTGGTAATTATTATTTATAGTCGGCACATTGATAACGCCCCAACACAAACACTGTAGGGCATCATTCATTCTGTGCGCGGTGATGTTGCTGTACCACAAATTGTTCAGACCACCGGCCAGAGCCCAGAGCCCCATAACTCAATGTCAAAGGGGAGGAAAAAACCTTCTGCGCGCCACTATGTTCTTATTTTAAGGATATCCCCACTAGGGACCAAGTGCATCCTTACTGGCCTGACAGCTCAGGACAGGAGGAACCTAGGACATCTGAATTTACAGTTATTATAAGCCACAGCCCTCGGGCAGCAGCCTCACAGCATGTCAAACTATTTATACTCTCTCCTGCTGGTGCACATTTCCCTCTCCTTTGCCACTGCATCCCATCGCGTGTCACTTACTCAGCCTTCATTTGGATTATCTGTCTGCTTTGGGGTTTACACCCGCAGTATGCAGTGGAAATCTGTGCATTTCACATTAAGCCCAAAATGTAATGGGAGCTAAAGAGATGTGCATGAAAAGAACTGCCACAGAAAGATGTATTTGCGGCGCAAGGTAACAGATTTTTGGGAAGTGGGAGTAACAATGCATTAAAAGGCCCAATCTGGCTCATTTTTGACTGGAATTTGGAAGTGTGGAATTACTTTATGGACTTAATAAATAGTGAAATTTGAGGTATATGCACATATAGTATATAACTGAAGGGTTTGACCTATAGATGGGAAGTTGACTGTTGTGTGTTTCTTAGCCGATTTAAAATACAGGCCTGGTTTGCTTCTGTGTTGACAAACAATAATGATGCAGTAAATTATATTCTCTGAAATTATCAGGAAACATTAATAACTAATAATAACTAATACGATTATTAATAAAATCAGCCAGGCGACCCTTTTCTCAATCAGATCACAGAATGTACCTTTAACTTTAAATATATGCATTACTAGAGATTTGCATGAATCATTGGATTCCCTCTTCACTGATGCTGTTGGAATAATAGTAATATGAAACTATGTGAGGAAGTCTTCATGCCTCCATCTGTGATTTGGCCTCACATTCCAGCTGCTCCCTTTGCTGTATTTGATTAAACCCCACAATGCATCATTATCAAGAACTGGATTTGACTTGAACATGTGTTATTTCTATTTCAATTTTAATAGAAAACTGTTCATCCAACACATAAACCATAAAATACTGCAAAACGTCAGACTTTATCATGCAACCATCATCAAATTACACTCAGTTGTAGGCAGACTTGGTTTGTTACTATTTTATGATTTACCCTGACCTAGAACGCCACCTAGCGGCTATCATTATGCCTTACCTCCAAGAAGATACATTCAATTGGACCTAATTTTTACTGCTGAATAATGATCCTTAATTCTACAGTGATAAAAAGGTGATTATGTAAAATGCTACAGTACTAAAAACGGTGCTTCTCTCTTCTGATTTTGTGTTGTTTTTTAATATTCACTCTTAAAAAATGATGTGTCATCTTTAACATGCGCTTACTGTCCGACAGACTCATGTTTATGTTCATTTATTACAAAAAAAAGTGATGTAGTAGAGACGAGGCTGGATAATTGATCGGACAAAGGGGGTAGCTGCCCCAGGGTCCTGGACCATCAGTGACCCTGAAAGCCCCAGACTCACTGTGTCTGTTGGTTCCTAGTAATTTGGTGAATTGAAAATTTGTTTAAAGGAATAGTTTGACATTTCAGGAAAATACACACACTTGCTTCGTTAGAAAATACACACACTTGCTTCGTTAAATGAGAGGATTGATACCACCATAGATTCTCCTGGAGTCTAGTCGTCACCATGAGGTTACCAGGCAACCTGCGGAGACTCCAAGGAGTTAAAAAAGAGAAATAGTCCGGCACATAACCCCTGGAAAACACTTTGGTTTTTGTATGTATTAAACACAGAGATACACGTTAATCAGTGAACTTCAGAGGTGCTGGTAGGCTGATTTTGTTACCTTTGGACATAGCCAGGCTGGCTGTTTGCCCCTGTTTTCAATCTTTATGCTAAGCTAAGTTAACCAGCAGCTGGCAGTAGCTTTATACTTAGTGTACAGATATTAGAGTGGTATCAATCTTCTTATCCAACTCTCAGCAAGAAAGCGAAGCAGCACATTTCCCAAAAACTTGACTTTAATAAAGTTAAAAAATACATATAATGGTTAGGAGTTTTCTTTCTAACTTCGCATAAATCAATGAATGAAAGAATGCTTTTGGTTATAAAGATGAATACTGGTCTTATAATAATCACTAATTGGAAATAATATTTTATATTTGTATTTACCTGCATATATCTATGTAGTATGATCTGCAATCATTTATATGTTACAGCATATAGTAGTCTACATTGCATCACCATGCTTTGGTATTTGTATGGTCATCTTGCATGCATTTTGTGTTGAAGATTAACTTTTTCTGTCTTCTCTACGAGACAATGCATTTAAAATGACACATCCTTTTTAAGAGTGCAGTAACTTGTGTAACCCTCATACATAACTCTTGTTTATTCTAGTAGGGGATTGTAAGGTACTCTGGGCTCCTCCTGGGTAACAAAGACCAGCACTTTAGCCAGGTATGTGCTGAGCGTGCCGTAGCGACGCAGCCTTAGCTCCAGAGACAGCTCAAAGTCCTGTGGCGTGTTGATGAGCTTTGCCACCGACATCACTCCGCCAGTGGGCACCCGCTCCGTCTTGAAGAAACCGCCCTCGTTGCCAGCAGTGATAGCAATCTGGATGTCATCGCCGACCACGGTGTGGGAGGGGCCCATGCGGAATATGTTGGTGAAGACGGGGATGTTGGTGGGGAAGGTGAGGTAGTAGTAGGTTATTCTCATGGGCATGGCCAGGCACTCGACAGACTCATTGCAAAGCAAGCGTTCACATCGACTGCAAAGAGAGAAGGGTGGGGGGCAGGGGCAGGGCAGGACGGGACAAGACAGAACAAAACAGGCACAGAGAGAAAGAGAAAGAGAGACCAGGTGTAAATTTCATTTGCCGTGCATGGCATGCAGTGAAGGGAACATCAGTCTGCAGCATAATACTTCACAGGCCAGTCATGGTGCCCTCTGTGGGATCATGCAAGAAGTTCTGTCACTGGTGCTTCCATAACAGTGTGGTCATACACAGCCTCTACTGTAATTGAGCCAATGAGAAAATATCCATATGCATTTCACCATTCTAAAACAACAGAACATGCTACAGCCGAATCTTTTCTGAAGTCATTCCAGCACTGAGCATACTGGACATGCAGTGCCTTGATCCATACACATGAATAAGGGTCGGTTTAAAAGGCCTGACACTGCTGTAGTCAGAGCTTTTGGTAGGATTCAGACTTGACCGTGAGGAACATGGACCTTGCTCTGTGAGTGTTTATGTGTGTGACAATGTTTGTATCATCAATGTCTGTCTATTAATTCTCATATTGCTATGAGCACAGTCGACACATTTAAAGTCGTGTCTATTAATGAATGTGTGTGCTGTTCAGCGGCGGTGTGTGCAACAGAGACCCAATCCAGATACTCACGTCTCTCCAACACGCCGGTAGTTGCTTGGACACTCGAAGGACAGGCATCTGAATCCTCCCTGTACATTAAAGCAGCTCTGATTCTCTGCGCATGTGTGTGTTCCCGTCACGCATTCATCAATATCTGAGAGCGAAAGGACAAAAAGTGGAAAAAAAATTGATTTGAAAACATTCTCAAAAAGAACTTGTATCAAATTGGACATAAGCTGGCAACCACCACGTGTGACATTACATTAAAGAAAGCTTACCCTGGCAACTGCGCCCATTGGGTGCCAAGGTGTAGCCACTGATGGGACAGGAACAGTGGAAGCTGCCAGGGGTGTTGTGACAGCGATAGGAGCAAATATGACCTCCAGTGGGCAGAGCACACTCATCTATATCTACAAATGTCACACAGACAGATAAAAGCAAGTCAAACCAGAAAGTACATTTAAGAAATATATATTTTAACTGCTTATTATTGATTGATAATGTAATATAATGTAGTTTGCTATAATGTATGCTTACACATAAGCAGACTGTACATATTAACACGTAGTAGATTCTGGCTCAAAAGTACCATAGCACTTACTGAATACAGGACAAATTGCCTGAATCTTTGGAATACACAGAAGAAGAATATTCATGTATTCCTCTAAGTACCTGTTAAAATGGTTCCATTTTACCTTCACAAGTCATGCCATCTATGTCACTGAGCTGGTAGCCACGGCGACAGTAACACTGGTAGGAGCCGTACACGTTGGCACACTCTTGACTGCATGGGTTGCTCTCGCACTCATTCAAATCTACACAAAGAGAAGATGATTAGAGAGTGTGAACTTTATCCTGCTCGTTCATTAATAGGTACACCTTAGTGATCAGAAGAATAAAAACCCTGCACCTGCAGAGAGGTCCATGTACTATGTAAACAGTTGCATGCAGTTACACACCTCGTTTGCATGTGAACAGGATACTGATAATGGGCTGAAATCTAACAGACTTTGAAAAAAAGCATGATTGTAAGTGCCTGGAAGGTGGGTATCAATTGTCAGTTTTACCAGTTTTACCAGAATGACTGGGGAAATGCTGTCTGGTATGACAAAGTACAGTGGTGGTAAATCTTGATAAATGTTGATGGACTGTGAAAACACCAAGGATGACAATGGAAATAAATTTGGGAACTTATTGTCCAATTATCAATTAACCAACCAAACCCAAAGAGCTCGATGCCATAGCAGGTAGTAGAACAGATGTGTCAGGTGTAATCAAAGTTGTAACTGAAGAGGGGTTTCTATTGTTTCAGTCACTGTGAATATATGCACAGTAGTTTATAGTCTACAGTATACACACATGCTATATATTGTAAAAAAAAAAGTTGCAGTTCTCCTGATTTAGATATTTGTCTTACCGTCACAATTCCTGCCATCACCAGCTAACTTGAAGCCGGTGGTGCAGCTACACTTGTAGGATCCCAGAATGTTCTCACACTTATGAGCGCACAGGCGGCCAGGGTAGTGCCTGCATTCATTAACATCTAAAGCACAAAGTCCAAATATGCCACAGTAAGAAGCTGGAATTATGACAAATTTCTCGTCACTAGCAGACGTATGTATGTATTTATTTACATGCAGAGGACAGACAAGGATTTAGCTACCAATGTAAGAACATCCAGTGAGATCTACAAACTGCTTACCCTCACAAACCCGACTGATGCTGTTGAAGATGTAGCCAGTCTCACACTCACAGCGGTAGGAGCCCAACAGGTTGATACAACCATGCCCTTCACAGACCTTTTCAGGGCCCTTACACTCATCAATATCTGCGGAGGAGGACGCCAACAACAGAGAACACCATGATATGCACCTCAGGTAGGTTAGCAAGATGCTTTGTTATATATGGATGGTGAGTTTTCTAGCCGTACCAACACAGCGTGTGCCCTCTTCATTGAGGTGGTATCCTCGACCGCAGTTAACAGAGTTCCTCTGGCAGACGTAGGAGCCAACTGTGTTGATACAAACCTGCCCTCTGTGGCATGGGCCCGTCTGGCTGACACATTCATTGATATCTGAAAACACAGAGACAGATGACATTGTTAAATTATCAAAAGACTGCTATAGTTCATCTTATACAATATCATTGAATATACATTTTCTTATGTAAGCTTCGGCCTAAAGGTGGGTCTTGACAAAGGCCATGAAGTCATTACAATATAAGGAGGTTTTTCCAGTGCATGCATCAATGTGCACACCAAAATTTATGTTAATCTATCTAGTAGATTAGGAGAAATTTGTGAGCAAAGAGATATTTCGGCCTGTGTGCAGCACAAGAAAGTTCACAAAGTCTGCTCAGTAACTAAATTTCAGGGCAAGATTGTATTATTCCTTGTATATGAGTGAATTTGGGCCAATCGGTGGTCTTAGAAGAAAGGTCAGCGTTGCCAAAAACATTAAGATTTGATATACTGATGAGCATGTGCTCTTCATCAGGACCTGCTCGGCAACTGTCATTCCGACAAAAGGTCGGCCATTCTCTCATGACCACATATAGCCATTTCGGTTTGGCCACCAGTTGTCCAGATACTGTGCTCTGGACCAATGGGTGTGCCACCATGTAAAAACTGTGGGCGACCAACTGAAAAACTGAAGCACCACCTGTGCCTAAAACATATATATATATATATATATATATATAAATATATATATATAAATACATATATATATATATATACATGGAAAACATTTTGTGCTGTTGCTGTTTAAGGCTGTTGTAGTATGCTTACCAATGCAGTTGCCGAGGGCATCCTGGAGAAAACCAGGACCACACTTGACCTTAGGGAGACAACGGAATGACCCCTGGGTGTTTTGGCACTCAAACTCTGGGCCACAGTTATGGATACCAGTCTCACACTCATCAATATCTGGGTAAAGAAATCACAGCAAAATTGCAATTGGACACATGGTCAATACCTAAAAAAACACATGACTCAGATACACAGTAACAGAGGCAAACTGAGGGCATTTTGACTGACCTTTGCAATTGTTGTTGTCAGTGAGTTCGTAGCCAGTCCCACAGCTGACCTCTCTCTGGCAACGGAATGAGCCCTCTGTGTTGATACAACGCTCTCCCCCCCGACAGTTGCTGGCTCCCAGCAAACACTCGTTGATATCTGAGAGCGTTTGAAAGCAGAGACTCTCTTACTGTGCTGATCTTTCCGATAGTGACGCACATTATTACAGTTTTTGTATCGAGAAACTTTCACAAGCGAAATGTTTCTCTGTGCTCTTCTTTGTCACACAAATTGAAGACTTGGCAAATAAAACAATCACAATTCAATGTTGAAGATGGGTAAGAGTACGACTTACCCTCACAGCTCTTTCCATCTGGTTTGAGTTTGTAGCCTTTGGAACAGACACAAGTGTCATTGCCCACACAGTGATGAGCGCATTTCCCTAAAAAAGAAACACAAACATGTTCATAATTGATCATTGCATTTAATAAATTAAATCAGTTAGGTGTAGAAACACTTGTTTATTGGCATAATATACTATACCTTTGCACTGATCACTTAATACTGAATTATCTCCATTTTCATTAATTTCATCCTTGTTTGGTACTGTGTGAGAGAAAAATAAACATGTTCATATATGTATGTTTTTTTATTTTCATTATTGATTAAACTGCAGATTACTTTCTCAATTAACTGAATAATCGTTTGCTCTTTTAAATGTGAGAAAATTGAGAAAAATGTCCATAACAGTGTCCTAAAGGCCAAGATGACAAGATGATGAAAATGTCTTGTTTTGTTTTGTCCATCCATCTATCCAAAACCCAAAGATATTCAGTGCCTACGAGCAACACACTAAATCCCTACCAGCTACAGAGTTACTGTCCTTTGGCTGAACCTGGCCTGCTTGTGTTTAGGAGCGAGCCAAACAATGAATTTCTCCTTTGAGTGTAATCACTGTTTATCTCTTTTGAAAGCTTAAAGCAGTGACCACATACATCCAGTAGGGGGCAGTGTAGGTTTATGTTTGACAACACCAGTGGGGCTTTCTATACTTGATTATTCTTCCTTCTTATGTTCATCCTCCAGTATTTTGAGAAATTTAATGTGGTTGAGCACAAGTTTTTTTCCGATCTTCTACCCTTGTTGTAAAGCTAGTTCCCTGCTTTGATGCAAACAACCTAAATTTAATATTTAGCCTACTTCATGCTTGTTTTTTTCACCCACATTCAGTTTGTCCTGTGGGTGTGGTCTGGCTGTCTGTGGCTCCATGCACGCAGCAGGCCCGGGACACCAGGCCACACTGGTAGCCCACAGACAGGTTCTGGTCACAGGGTAGGCCCTGCGCCTGTGTCACCTTCCCCAGAAGACAACAGTCACAGCACATCTACAGAACACAGAGTAGAATACAATAGAATAACCTTTGGTGCATAATGCAGACACAAGAAAATCTTACATTTTGACAAAGAAAGGAGAGGAAAAATGTCACAGATAATTATCACAGCTCTTTAATGCACCAGGGGAAGTGAAACCAAAACTCCAGACAAGGAAAAGGAGATTGTGGGATGATGTTGGTTGGTAAAATACTGTAGGCAGATAAGACAGGGTGATTCAGACAGAAAGCCAAGCTCTCAATCAACCAGACAGGCAGAAAAGGAGGTTGATTGAGAAGCCACGCCAACTGACAGGCTTCAGACAGACATACAGACAGACAGAAGAAAAGCAGTAAGTCAACAAGATGGATGGACAGACAGACAGTGATGAGATGACATCATCCCCTCTGGCTGAAGCAAGCTCAATCAATCATTATGGCAGCCTGGTAATGTCTGTCGAGGAGGGGGATGAAAGGTGCAGAGTGTGGGGGATGGGTGTGTTTGTGTTTCAGTTTGGACAATGAGGGTGTATATCTGAAATGTAACCATGTGGTGTGTGTGTGTAGTGATGGTGATAGCACGGCTGAACACATGCTACAAGTCTCTCAAATATTACATCTCTACTCTGTCTGTCTGTATGTCTGTCTGTCTGTGTTTGTTAATGTGTGGGTGCATGCCCACACAAAAGTGTTCTAGTATCTTTCAGCTTATTGTTTTGGTTTTCCAGCCCACAACTGTCTTGGTTCAGTCTCACCTAGGGTTGCAAACTTCCGGGAATATTTAAGATGGAAAACTTTCCATAGGAATTAACAGGAATTTATGGGAATTAACGGGAATAAAAATATAGGGGTTATTTGCTCAGGCTGTATTTACCGTGTCATATGCTGATAGAAACAAACCTTTTACCATACCATAAGCAGAAATAAATAACACTTCTAATAGAAATGAAGAAAAAAATCAACAATTTAGCAGTTGAGTTGAACTTTAATTAAATGACTTGACTTCTTTAACAAAAAGCACGAATGCAATGCCATGTACAGATAAATAGCGAAGCAGTTTGATTAGTAACCCTCTGAAGACTAAGCCCTTTTTTAACATTCTTTGAAGACAAAGCCCTTTTTTAACGTTCTCTGAAGACAAAAATCTATTTATTTGCCAAATAAATGCATTAATTTGTCAAGTACATAAAATGTGAAATGTGCGTTAGCTAGCTAAGTTAGAAAGCTAACTAACGTTAATGGGGAAAGGGTTAGGGGTTAGGGTTAGGGTACTTTAAAAATTCAAGCTGACAGTGTGGGCTGTGTGCAAACTTAGGGTTTAAAGTGAACAACTCATTTATAAAAAAAAAGGTTTTACAATAAAGAATGAACGGAAATAGATGGATTGAAAATCCTCAATTAGCATGCTCAATCAAGCTACATCCCACATGGTAACAGCTAGCTAGCAAAAACTAGCAGAAGTTATAAACTGTGTACTTCGCTGTAGGCTACTATCTGTTGTACACTATCTGCACCGAACGGCAGACAGTCAAGGTTAGCGACTAGCTGGTGAACATAGAATTTAGCCAGATATTTCCCAAAAGAGTAAGTGGGAACCAAAAACAGAATAAAAATAAGAGTAAATATTGGATTTACATCATCAGGTGGCCAGAAATATGACTCCAAATGAATCAAACAAGCTCAAACAAGCATGCCGGACCAGTAGGTGGCAATAAAGACTACGTCACTGATACGTCAGATACCAGAGAAGAACATTCTGATTTTGACGGTAGTAACTTAAAAAGAGTAGCTAATTATTTATTTATCTATAGTTTTTGACAACTTGTTATTAGACCTAGCAGTGCTAACCAAACGTAAACGAACCGGTAGTCCGCCATTGTTGTTGTTTCAGGTGCATGGTCTTTACACAAAGCAACAGTGACTTCATCGTTTCTCGAATGCTCCGTTTTACACCGTTTTCCATGTCTACACGTCAACACTGAAAAAGATGTTTCTGGTGGAGCGGCATGTCCGGCCACTGAGCCCCGTTAATTCTGCACGAGTGACGAGTGAATTTTAAATACTTCATTACAAACCAGTTTGCCGTCTCTTTTCCATGGATCTGACACCCCGCATCTCCGTTCCCCGTATGCCTGCTCACCAAAACTTTGCTCTGCCCTCCGTAAGAGTAGTTAACGTTATGGATATGATTTGGATTGTGATATTAAATTGTGTTGGTCGCCAGTCAACATGACTTCAGGAAGTCGCCATGAAAATAGTCATGCACATAAACCCCCATAAAACTATCATTTTTACACTTTGATTTTTGTAAACAAAAGACTTACAGCATGTTAGAAAACTTTAGAAGCGTTGCTAGGCAGATTTTTTTTACCTTTGGAATAGCTAGCTGTTTCCCTCTGCTTCCAGTCTTTATGCTAAGCTAAGACATCTCCTGGCTGTAGCTCCATACAGTAGGTATTGCACAGATATGAGAGCAGTATCAATCCTCTTATCTAATTCTCAGCTAGAAACCCTAACCCTAACCCGAAGCATATTTCCCAGAAATGTTGAATATTTCTTTAATGGTCAGGAATATTATTTCTTATGTTTTGTCCTAATGTTACAGATAAACAACAATTTCTCGTAGTTGAATTTAAGGTGGGGGCTGATTTTCATTTCTTGTTTCATAATGTAATGAAACTCTCTGATACTGTAAATGTAGTGAAGCAATACACAAATAAGCCTTCCTTGACCATTATTTTATCCAGTTAGAGTAGGTGAAACAGTCTCCTTCCCTTCCATATCTTTTGTCTTATTCACATTACCTGGGCACATTTAAGTATGAACCACCACCTGCACTTCGGTTGATCAAGTAAAGACAAGCTGTCCCACTGACAATTATCTCATCCTTTCAAGGAAGTGCACCAACTTGCATCCCCTCCTTTCTACATTTTGCCAAGCATTTATCTTTTTGATGGGTTGATGTGCAATATGTTGTGAAAATAAAGGGGCACATGGAGGGTTGCGTTGAGGGGGAAAAAAACATAGAGAGGCTGAAAAGTGCTTGGACCTGAGCCTGCGGAAGATCCTACAGTCAGAGCTGAATTTATAATCTATCTGACAGCAACAAGCTCCATTCCTCCCTGCGGTGACATGCCTCATCCTGCTCACAGCATGCATACACACACACACACACGCACACAAACACACACAAATGTACGCCATTGCTCTCATCAATCATTTGCCTCCAAACTGGCTGTCCAGCAGAGTGATGTACTGTACATTGATTGAGTAGAGGGAGATTTTTGGTGCACACAGTGATTTCGTTCCCTCTTTTTGTCTCTATTTACAATATTTTCATAGGAAGGCACACATACACAAACACACACATGTACGTGCACACACAGGTGCAAACACACCTTTGTAGTCTTGGTCTCGCAGGTGCTGGTGAATAAAGAGTCGCAGGCCCCTTGGTCTTTGGCCATGTTGATCCCAGTGGTGCACATCTTATCCTCAAGCACCGCTACACAGCACTGCTCCTGTACTACCCTGTCAGCAAGAAAAAAAAACACAAAACACAGGTGGTGCATTTATTCTCAGCTCTATCAATAATCACCTTGGTGGAATACAACTCTGCCTTAAAGTGTAGCCCATTAAAATCAGCCTGAGGCAAGCCTGATGGGGATCTCAGAGTTGTCACACTAAAAATGCGTGGATGAGTGGGTTGAGTAAGTCCTATGTGGACCCAGAGGAGAGCATTGGAAGTTTGTTGTCTTTTGCAAGGCTGACATCACTGGACTTAAACTGGGTTGAGCAGCACTCCATGAGGCCTTTGTTCTGTTGATTTAGACTTGATTTAAACCAACAATTCAGTCCCAAGATGAACATTTGTCCACCTCCACATCTCCTTATTCACAGTGGGATTGTAGCTATTCGAGGACATAACTCTTCCAATAATAATATCACTAAAGCAAACCACTCCCTTAAGATAAGCATGTTGTGTCCTGTGAGAATGGAGAACACAAACTAACTGGGTGACTAACAGTTTCCAGTATATACAGTTTGCTTGGGGTCAATGACATCACTAGAGCAGAATCATCCCAGTTTTTCCTTTGAAATCAGTGGTGACATGTGGTACAGGACGTATTGTGTCCGACCTTGACCTCTGACCTCCTTCGAATGAGGATCATAAAATGTATATCTCTACATGGATCAATAAAATACTGCATATTACTATGATGGCTGTTTAAATGTCAAAAGCAATATTTGGAACAAGCACACCCCCTCCCTTCCCTCCATTATTATCAAAATATCAGTTACTTAATGTTTCTTAATGTATTGTCTAGCACTGGCTGTCTGTTGGTGCAGTCCAATCAGTTAGGAGCGGGTGACTGTTTCTGTCTGGTCTGGACCTCTGTCTCAGTGCAGTTTTACAAGACAGAAAGCATAAAACGCCACCCCCTCACCTCTCCTCTCTCATTTCCAACAAGCCTCTTTATCAACTCTTACCAGAAATCTCTTTCCACATAAACTACTGTGGATCTCAAATTCACGTCAAGGCGCACACCTCCTCTGCAGAACCTTTTAAGGGCACAGTTGCGCTCCTGTTATTTCTTTTCTCTTCTCTGCTCTCCACTCTTTTTCTCTCATACTTTTTTTTCCTTTGGTGTCTGAAGTAATCGTTCAGATTTCCTGTTATTGCCTCTCGTCCCTCGATGTCGCGTTTCACCTCTAAGGTATTTCCTGGGTTTTGAAATAGCCCCTCTTCTGACCCCCCTCACCCTTTTCCACCCTGCTCCCCCACAAACCTCTGCCCTTTTCCTCTCTTCCCCTCGCACTATAATTTAGACAAATTTGGGATCACTTAGGGTGGCTACGGTAAATGTGTTTGCCATCAGTGTTCACAGCAGCAGATCTCCCTGGCTTATGGGCCCTGAACCTGTGGCAGCACACCTTCTAGAGTTACCAGCAGACCTGTTATTATCCCATCACTATTAGTGTTTCCTGCTCTCACGTGAAGTGAATAATGTGCCTGGAGATTTATGGGAGTAAGGTAAAGCAATCTCATATTAAGGGCCTACAGACATTTCCCCCATACAAGGTACAGCCAAATCCCTTGGGGCCAATACTGCAGGAGCTTCTGTGGTGCAGATAGAGAAAGTAAGATTGTGACAAAGGGTGCAGCAGTTAATGACTTGTAAATCTGAATAAAACCCCAGGCGAGTCTTCTGACCAGCTCTCTTCAGCCTTATGGCGTATAGATTTGCACTCAGTGAGAGCAAAGTAGCAAAAAGCTTACCTGCATGTGGTTGACTCAGAGACGAGAGGAAGGGACGCACAGTCTTCGTTATCATTGGCACGCTTCTGGCCATCTTTACAGCAGTCCTCTATCGAGATCTGCTCTGCTCCTACAGACATGAAAAACAACACAAGGTATGTTTTTGCATTCACGAACAGATGAAAAGGCGTGCACATCCCATTTACGGTGCACTTCCAGAAGGACATTTTCATATCTGGCACTGTCTGGTTTGCTGCAGTGAGGGGACCCCCACCTACATAATCACTGCAGGAGATGGATAGACCCCAGACGGAGTACTGCTGCATCTGCACTTGACACACCTGCATGCATACACACAAGGTGGTTAACACCCTCACCCTGAGACTAGTTTCGTAACCCTCAAAGCTGTTCATGACAAGCAAAATAAATCAAATGGCAAAGTCATAAGCATTGTCTTATGATATTAAGCATTGTTTCTTTGACAAACACACTTTCTTTTGGCAAAAATAAAACATTTTTGCTGATTAAATGAGTTATGATGATCAAAATTGGATATCTAACCCAAACAAAAAAGGATATTGCCATTGTCCTCTAAGGCAAGTTGCCTAGTGTTCTCTAAAAGATGGAAAAACAAAATTCAAAATCTGTCTGGCAAATTAAAATGCCTGTAGGCATTTTTTTGCCAAAGACAATGAATGATGGATATGTTGTTGCAGACACAAGAGAGGCTTTTTGACTGGAGTGCAACCAACTCTGTGGTGATCTGGCTGTTTATTCATGTGGATTAGAGAGCGTGGAATGCCTCGACTCTGTAAACAATCAGCCGTCGCAATCACATCAAGTACATTCATTCGCCTGTGGTTTGTGTGATCTGCCAAACGTGAAATAGCTTTGGCAGATCGGCTCCTTGGACTTTTTTTGCCTTCGGCTCAAACCAGGATCAGTGTGCCAAATTGTTATTAACAATAGTCCCCCGAGAGGAAAAAAAGGGAAAACAAACTCACCGTGAGATAAATTTTGTTGATCCATTGTAATAGAATACGAGTTGTTGCTGGTTAGTGACCGAATGCTCTGAATTACAGGGAATAGCGATTGTGAAACACACTGAACGAATCCATCTGTTTGAGACGCTGCGTCTGCCGTGACACGTCTGGCAAGTGTCAGCAACTACAGATAATAAGTTAGATTAGGCAGGGAGGACAAGTGTCTGGAATAGCAGTCCTCAGTTTTATAGATTTGCTGCTTTCTCCCAGAGGGGCAGGAGGAATTTTATTCTAACCATTAAATCAAAGATGAAGCACAAGCAGGAATAGTCATCATCACAAACAGTTTTCTGCATTGATAAGCTTTGTAACAACACAATGTAAGCATTGCAATAAAACTATCAATGTCTCAGTATAGTTTGCAGGCTTCTATAAACCCAGTTCTGCAGCCCAGAACTAAGTATGGGCAAGATATAACAGTGAGTTTATTAAAAAGAACACACGTGGTTTTTCTGAAGAAAGCGTCATTTCCAGTGTAGGCTGCAGGAAAACAGAGCACAGGATTAAAACATTGGGACCATTGCTACTACATGAAGGATGATTAACCTGGCAGAATATGGACAGAGGATTTATTACTAGGCAGACACATTAGCTGACTCACTACTGACTTCTGGAAGTCTGGCACGTCCCAGAATCCTCTGGCCAATAAACCTTGTAGCAGCTGGATGAAATGAGATGGTATTTTAAAAGCTTTTCACATTGGCCTACCAAGTAGGCCTTCTCAAAGTCTCTCTCTCTGTCTCTGAATTTGAAGGACCTCTATCTGTTTGCAAAGTAACACCAGGGTGTTCCAATGAGACTATAACAAAATATTTTGCTTTCAAAAATGTTATAATATAGATATAAATTTGCACAGTGTGCCATTACTGTCTCATATAAAGGTGTTAACGACCAAAAGCCAAATACCCTCACAGAGCAGTTCTCCAAACTCTGTATAAGTTGTCCAAGTTTTTTTGTTTTAGACCACTACCAGTAATTGACATCCTCTTGCCAAAACACCCAATTTGTACTGAAACTGGAAAGGCATCCAAGGAGCACCTTTCCAGATTCCACAAATAACTAATCTCAAAATCGTTCTCTCCAGGGACGCAGTATGTATATTTTAAATGACAGGAATAATTGGTCTCATACTGTTACTGCTGCCACTGCTCTGTTCTGGAGATTTCTCCCCACAGTAGTTCCCTGCTGATAACTAACTCTAACCCACTAGGCATCACAGAGTCATTCCAACGCCACCACTGTCTGCTGCTCTGCAGACCTAAATTGAAAGACCAGAAGTGCCTTAAAAGTGTGTGACGCTGTTTTATCAAAAGAGGCAAGCCAGCCCGGTCTAGATGCAGTCAGCCACGGCTCTCTGTCTCTGTAATGCATTGTCTGTCTAGAGAGGTTTGATTTCCATCTTGGATAGTGGTGCTGGTTGTGAGGGTTACTCTGTTTTGGCAAAGCAGCACATGGCTTGCCTGCGTCTAGACGCCTCATGTAAACAAGGCTTAATGAGCCCACTGGAGGAGCTCTGCCCAGACAGAGTAGTTGGCCTTAGCCAAACATCACAACAGCAGTGTGCATCTCTATCACAGGAGGAGGAGGAGGTTTCAATATTAGTGATATAAAAAGTCTGTTACACAAGAGGTAGATGTTTTTCACTGTGTCTATCTATCTATCTATCTATCTACCTATCTCTTACACATCAAAATATTATATTCCCCCTTCGAACAGGTCTTTACATGACACACCCACTGAGTCTGGGTCATGTAACTGGTCGAGCTGATAGCTTTACTCCAAACTGACCCATGACACAGCTCCCTACAAAAAGGGCAGCTCAGGGAAAAGTGGCCCTGCTGACTGTGAAACTTGCCCCATGTGTGACCAGGGGACCATGAGCATTTGGATATGGCTCATCCCATGCCTTGATGACCCTGCTGTGGGCGCTCAAGTATAAATCACACCTCTCTGTCTGGATCATCCTGTCCTGGTGAGACAGTGGTCGTTCTGACACAGCGTCCCAACATACCAAGGCACTTGGCCTTTGACTTGGGGGGCAGTATAAGAAACCAGGGCAGTGAGAACTCTTGCTTACAACTCATGTGAAACTGCATTTTAACACTCATCATGTCACGTGACACGTTCTTTTATCACTTTGTAAATGGAGTTGAATCCAGGCTATGGCATAAACAAAATGTAATGAATGAAAGAGAGACTTAAAGACACGTAGTTTATTTTATGATAGGACATTTTCAAGTTAGTAAATATGTAGTATGTGGTTTGTCCTCCATAATGCAGTGTGCAAAGAGTTTACAGCTGCTAGAAAAAATGACTTTATATAACACTTCTTGTTGTTGTAAGTTGTGAGGGGAAACAATGGAAACAGAAAGCCCAATAAACAATAAATAAAATAAAATTCTCATCCTTCTAAAGCAGAAATTGTGATGTTTTGTTACATGCATGCAATGAAATAATAGGACATTTTGAATCTACTTCATTTCAAGACAGATCTGCAACACTTTGAAGCACCCAGATCTGTAATCTGTGCTTTCATCACATGCCCCAACTAGTCCTATGACAAATTCATCACCTCCCGGGTCTCACGCTTTGCCTATTACCGGTTTGATTGTTACTGTAAATACCTTGGCAAATTCATGTAACAAAGTTATCTTGCAATATGATAGTCACCCACATCAGTATCATATACCAGTGCCAGTCTTTGGCTTGGTTTGGCCTGTCCTAATTAAAAGTCGTCACCCAGTAGTGCTCTATACAGTTTCTTACAGAAAGGTAACTTACCTTGGCCAAGGAGAACTCCGAACAGAGAGCAGAGCAGCACTACACACGGACCCATTGAATGAAAAGAGATTCGACTAACAAAAGGAGAAAAAAAGGTGTCCGAGAGCTTCGAGCTGTAACCGATGCTGGTTATTCTGCAGGATGTGTGGATAAACGGCAGTGCTCCTTTAAAAAAGACAGACTGAGTCCGCGGGAGAGAAGTGGATGTGATGGAGTTGAGTGAGTCTCAGTTGCAGCGTGACTGGAGGAATGAGCGTCTAATTATGGCACTGTGAGGGGCGGGCTGGGACCACAGACACCGACTCATTACTAATCAAATCAGTTTTTTCCCGGTATTAAGTCCAAATTAAAGCAGCTAATCATGAGCTCATTTACAGTATATTACTATTAAAACATATTGTGCCTAAGATATCTGTTGGGACTTACAGATTGATTATAATACTCAGAAGTGAGTTTATTCTGCAATTTATGACTATATTCTGACAGGAATGTTGTTGTTTTTATGATTGATGCATTTATGCGTGTTGGAAAGTATAAGACCTGAAATATTACCCAGGGAGATGTGGGCTGCCATCATTTTTATTGCCAACAGGAGGAATTGCAAGTGTCTTCAGGCTACTGTGCTGTAAGGTATGCATGCACACATGGAAATTGTCTTCCCATCAATGGCAAAGCAGACTTTTTCTGTCTGTGACTAATGACTCTACTGATTACTCAACATCTGGAGCCGGTTTTGGGGTATTTTAAAAATCTGTTGTGGCTATGTCCAGACTGTAAGTCTTGAAACCTTTTGGATATCTCAGTTAGAGGAAATGGGGGGAATCAAAAATAAATACTTTCACTGCCACTGTCTGTAAAAAACTGCATTTATTCACTGCAGCATTTGAGTTTGCTGTACCTTGAGGAAGCTGATAGATCAAACTGGAACCATGCTCTATGCTGTTGCACCCTCTCTTATATTTTAATCCCCATTGATACTGTACATAGTGATATTAAAGGTCCCTGTAGGCCTACTGCTGAGCCTATTTTTCTCTTTAGTTACCAAAGTTCACAGCTGTACCAAAGAAACGAGGCATTTTCCCTCAAAGTTAATGAATTA
Source organism: Oplegnathus fasciatus (assembly GCA_003416845.1). Lineage (NCBI taxonomy): Eukaryota > Metazoa > Chordata > Actinopteri > Centrarchiformes > Oplegnathidae > Oplegnathus > Oplegnathus fasciatus. The sequence continues at coordinate 392,682 of NTHP01000185.1, forward strand.
AAGCTTTTGTAACAGTGCCACAGATGTGGGCTCACCGGCAGCCAAAGTGATCATGAACTGTGAGAGGGAGCTGGGTATAAACAAGCCGCACACCCACGTGCATGCACACAAACACGTCTACCAGAATTGGCAAGAAGCGGAGAAATAATTGCTAGACTGCATTATAAACATTTTGTACCAACTAAGGCCCTCTGCAAATTCAATCAGTCTACTGACTCTGGGCATGGTGACAGAGAGAGGTTAAATGATCTTCTAATCAGAGCCATATGTCTCCACCACCAGTCTAGCCGGTCTAGAAACATCACCAAGGACTTGATATCAGCACACCACAGGCATACAGGAAAGCCCACAAGTATATGGCAGTTATAAATGGCTAACTGCACTATTTAAGTGTAGTGTATGACAAGTCGTGTCTCAATCTCTGTGCTCTTCAGTCCACCGCAGTCTATGTTTTCTGTTAATAATTGGACTCTGTTAACAGTCTTTCTATAAGACCACATTTCAATAGACCATACTAGTGTTTTGAATGTTTTGGCCCATTAAAATGCACAATACATTATACATTTGTGAATGTTATTTGTACCTTCCAGGCAGCCACTTGTCTCCATTCACTGTACAGTACCACTGTTGCAGAGCTGGCTTATGGTAGGAGGAGTGGGGATTTAAGTTTGAATTTTACGTTATTTATCTTCCTTATTCAGAAAATACAACTGCGTTTTTCAATACTGTCTTCCAGGATTACATATTTTCTAAATAAAATCTACTTGAAAATGAGCTTGCAGAGAACTTGCTTGAGTAGGTCATCCATCACAGTGAACAACGTGTCTTTTATTTTGGTCTTTCACTTTGAGGTTGCACGGTAAAGCACAAAATATTTTTTGAATCAATCTGCACTTACATTGCAGCACTACAGTACAGAAATTTAACCTTGACAACAGAAGCAGACATGCTGTCTATTGTAATGGATTACCTAACTTAAGCAGGTTTTCTGCAAGCTGATGCTAATACCTTAGCAAAATGTATGAAAACCAGTGTCTGGACAGTATACATTGAAAAGTGATTTTAAGTATTATAGTAAATTAAGTAAAACATGCAAGAACACTTTTATGATCCTGGAAACATATTTAACCTGCAGTAGGACCTCTAGGTTAAGAGTAGTAGTAGTAGACTGTTGCTATAGCAGCACATATATGGTTCCTGCAGACATTTATCAGTCAAGGATGTGGCAACCCCCCTTGTAATGTAACAGTTTACACAACAACAAAGAGCACCCATTTATTGCTGACCTGTCTTTAATCTTATCTTTGCCTTAGTGTAATGTAGAAAAGAGATAATAGGCCTTTAGAGGCCGTATAAGGATTGAAAAATGCCCCAAATGAGAGCCAGACCAGTGCCAGGGTCCAATCCTGGCTGGCTAGAGCACAGTGAACATCTGAGGGCAACTTCTCGTGCCTTCCAGAAACTACCAGCCCTCCTCTCCACCTCCAATCTACATTTGGGCTTTAACAAGAAACAGCAGCGTGAGCTGACCTCCCAGCTCATAGGTGGAGGAAATTGGAGTGGCCGAGGTCGCATTCAAACAGTGTTAATCTTGTTGTGTGGGGGGGGGTGCAGTACAGTTCCTTTGAAGCTCAACAAAGCTTGTCTTGCCACATCTGTGTCAATCAGCAGAGGACCACTAACACAGCCAGGCGGGGCTGCCCTGTGGGGCCCAAAGGACTTGTTCACTGTTAGTCAACACAACTGTAGAAATTTGTTAAAGGAGAAAGTGGCTTTGCTTAAGTGTTAAGTTTATGTTGTAATGAGGCTAGGACATTAATAGACGCCGTTAACATGCTGTTATAGGGTGAAGGAGGTGTATAACATCAATTATTACCCAGAATCATTACCCAGAGTTAAGCTATCATATTTTATTATACCCTGTAAACACCTGCAAGTTGACTTGCATGCATGCAGGTTCATGGCTAAATGGTCTGACTCTTGGATATTATAAGAAAACAGTTCACAATGGTGAGTGTGTAGAAGAAATGTTGCTGAATTTAAATTATCTTAGAAAAAATAGAATCTTACATAACATTTGCACTGTGCTTAGCTCTTCACAATAAAATCTGAAAATATCTCTTTAAAATAAACATAAACAAATAAATAGATGAATAAATACAATCACACATAACATTTACCTTTGCAACATTAAATCTGACAAATTAGACCAAGCAGAAATATTGTGTAATGATATGCGGCAACAGAACATCTTAAACAGTCTGTGGTTTTATCAAACAGCTTTGATTCCTTTGATGTTTTCATTTTACTGCCGTCGGGGGTCTCGTAACACATCTTATTCCACATAAGATAGCCCACAAACATCAAAGCTCATGATTATCATCCTTCCTCTGATCGCTGCTATATTTACACATGGAGAGCTACACCTAGACCTTATACCTCAGTGTTGATTAACCAATGTATCTACTGTGAGCGGACTGATCATTTGAGCAAATTGATAACTTGAATTGATAACCAAAACAAAAGACTGCCTACCATAATAGCTTTAGTCAGCTTTACCCTGTAAACACCTAAATGTGCTGCATGTATGTACTTTTTGCATGAATCCCAGTCTTAATCCCAGTCTTTAGTCAGAGATAGAAGCTATTTCTTCAGATTCAGAGTAAATGCAACAGCTGTAATGCAGTTTAGTCAAGAAAATATAACTAATTGGTGCCCTGTATCATAGTTGTTTGCCAGCATACCATTTAGTCATTAAACATATAAAACATTTTTGGTGACCTGAAGGTAATTGTGTATCATAAATCTTTTTAATAAAGTGTAACACACCACATATTAGCTGGTGCTGGCAGTGTCGAATATTTGTGCTTTCATACTACTCCCTCCTCTCCACTGGGACAGCTTGGTGTATCCTGGGAGTCTGGGCATGTGTGCTGGCGCTTTGCAGGCGGGGATATATTGTCAAGAGATGAGAGTTGAGAGTCAGCAGGTACCGTCTCCAGTTTGATTTCTGGAAAGGTCTGGTCAGGGAAGAAGATCCTCAGGTGCTCTTCAAACAGCTCCTTAAGCTTCTTGCCCACCACGGTGACCTGCCGTGCAAGTGGAAGAGAGGATGAGGGCAAAACATTTTATTGCCAGGTGTCAAGAACTGAATAATACTGAAAAAAAGGGCTTTTTGCTAACAGTTCTTTCTTCAGTACCTCACTGAGGACTGTACAGTTCCCAAAGACGAGCCTGATGTCTGATACAAACTCTGCAGGGCTCCGGTAGCACAGACTCTGGTTAGCCTCCAGTCGTTTTTTCACAGTGGACAGATACATCGGTCCCTTTATAGTCAGCTTGCTGTTAGCACATACCTACAGTATTTAGAAAGGGAGAGATAATGCCACGATAAAACTTCATAGGAAGATGTTGAAGTAAAACCATGATTAATATCTCATATTTATATAGTATTACATGAAAGCACTGTGCACAAGAGGTTATAATAAATGGAGGTATTAAAAGCTAAAAATAGGCAAGTGCAGTTTATAGTCTATAATTGTTCATGTTCATCTGCTCTGTGCAATAACAAATAATACAAGCCCTGTGTCCGCAAGACAAACACCTGTATATTTACAGTAACTGATTTAAGTTGCTCTGCCTCTGATTCATAATTTCTCTGTCTTTACTGATAAATACTGCACATTACGCATCATTAAAATTACAGTTACAGTAACTCCATGTGACATTAATCCTGCGAACTTTTCATCTGTGGTCAGCCATGCTTCCAGACTCACCGAGGGGGATACAGGCTCTTGAAAGTCTGAACTCAGGTCACTGCAAAACAAGTGCAGCAACAGCCTCTCGCACTTCTGCAGTGGTAGAAAAAGACACCTGACGTAATACATACACTGATAGCCAAGAAACCAAACACAGTTCTCCAATCTATAGTCTATTGCATCTGCTTCATTAATCCTTTGAACCTGACACAAGTACCACATTGGTGAGGTTTGCCTCTCAGAACTTATCTGATGCTGATCTGCTTTGTGTCAGCCCTAACACAGATTCTGAGCTGTTGCTTGACACCTGAATTTCCCCTCTGGGGAATCAATAAAGGATTATCTTATCTATCTTATTTAGAAGTATCGCACACTCACCCCAAGACTTGAAAGGTGGCTGTAACAAGTTTATAGTTTTGTCCTTAATGGAGCACGCTGGCTGTGCTAAGCTTTATTTCTGTCGGTTACAATGGTTTCCGACAGTAACCTGCTTTCACACTTGGCAATAGCTTATTTTTCTAGCCATCTCTGTTAGACGTGTGCAATGCTTTGTGTACTCTGGAGCACTCGCCTCCTGCTCCTGGTCAGGAGAACTGGATGCCTTGTGCCCGATGCTCAAATTCACACCAATAAACAAGGAAGATGTGAGTTTGTCAGGCTAGTCAATGAGTGAACTCTGAGGATTCTGAGCGATTCTGTCTGGTGAAGGAGCAGGAGGAGGGAGCTGTGATGTGCAAACTATGGTAAAGAGTCTATGGTAGGCACGTACTGACAAGCTCCAAAAGGTTGTACATAAAGATAGAGACAGAATTTGAGCCATGAATGAAACTACAAACTTTCAAAGAGGTGGGGTGAAGTGAGGTGTTTGTTATCCAAAAAGAAAAAAAATTTGGGAGAAGCGACAATAACGACAATACTCATGCCATCATAATGATATGTGTCCTTGCTCTGCTATGCATACTTCTAATTGCCCTGCTTGGTATGAATAAAGTTATGGAGTTAAACTTAAATTGAACTGAATGGAATTAAATGTTCACTGATGTTTTACAAGCTAATCAGAAAAGCAGAACTTGAAACTGTCTGACTTACTGGACAATGCTTAACTTTCAACTTAACTTTGTGCCAGTCTAAGCATTTCTTAGTATAATCACTATAATTCTATAATCCTTCCTGTTAGCAAATTATTGTTATCATGTTAAAAAGAGTACTGACTCGTTTGTCCACGGGGTGAAATCCTCCTTCAGAATCTGGCTCCTTCTTTACTTCTTTGGCTTCAGGTTTGCTTTCATACTCCATCTCGGGCACTACCAGGTCACGGCAGAAAGAGCAAAACCATTCCCCACTGAAAAGAAACAGTCCAGACACTCAATACAAAAGCCAGTAAGCAGGAACGTACACTAACAAGTTCATAATGCTGCTGTCAGATGATTCTTAAAAGCTGAAGGGTCTCTTTTTTTTATTCCACAGAGGACCATAATTCCTTGATTCTACTATAAACATGAAAATAAAACAAACATGAGTTATGGGATTTCCATCTGAGACCAGCCATAAATAAATTTCCCCTGACAGAGCTTGCCTGGGAGATTTGAGGAGAGTTGGAACATGGCACGAAAGGTGAAAAACCTTGGGACACTTATCGCAGCACAGCAGCTCTCCCCCAGTCTGACACGCAGCACACAAGACTTCATTAGAGTCTTCCAGCCGCGCTTGGTGCTGGTCTACCCGCTGTTCTCCTCCCAGTGAGCAGATGTGATTTGGAGCATTAGTCTCACTCTGGTCCCGAGGGCTGCTTGGAGGGTGTGAAGGGCTATGGGGTTTGTCGTCTGTGTTTTGAAGAGGAGCTGGGACTTCATTCCCCTCACCTTGGGCACTGATTTGGGGTTGGTCACCTGTGCTGTCAGGGAGGCTGACTCTTTGGCTGGCTTGTACCTGAAATCCACAAACAGAGAGGAAAAACAACTCTGAAAATATTGTGACCAATACGTATTAATGGACTCAACTTTGACCTACAGTATTTGTTTTTTGTTCAATAAGGGATTAGTACTGATATTTCAGATGCCCTCACTTTTGGTTTTACCTTCAAATAATGAGGTCCAAACAAACAGCTAAGCTGTTGGCTTATTTACAACCTGCCTCACTGCTTATGTTTCTTGCTCCGTCTGACTTCAATTTTGCAGTAGTCTCTGTTTCCAGATTTCACCAATTACTGTAGTAAGTACAGTGTTTTGCTACAGTAACAAGCTTTGGATAAAAGTATCTACCAAAATTCAAATCTACTGTAGAGCACGGAATAGTCATTGGACTGGAATGATAATTTATTGTCTCCTCACGTAGCCACTGTCATCATCTGGCTCATCTTTGATGACTATGATGGGCCCTGGTGACGACCTTCGTCTTTTCTTGACAGCTGAGCCCACTGCTCCACTAGCCTGGTGTGTTTCTGGAGGTTTCCAGGAAACAGTCCTTGGGCGCAAAACAAGAACCAATTAGAATAAAGCAAAATACACTGGAGAGGCCAATGGCACGAAGGGACTGGGGTCATATCAAGGCAATACAGTTCAGAGCTACACAACATTCAGAGAAAGAGAGAGAGAATCTGTGTGCGTGCAGCTGTCTCCTTACCTTGGTTTCTCCTCCTGGGATACAGCAGCGTACCCTGGTGAATTCTGCTGTCCTTGCACTTGAGAGGAATAAAAATCTGTGTTTTCTTTTATTAAGAATACAGCAATACATACAGTCTGCAAAAGTACAAATGACACTGACGACACAGACATACCATTTCTGTGTGGCAAAGAAGGTGGCAGGCTCTGGGGATAGTTTGGTTTCAGCACATATATAGGACCACCTGAATCGTTCCTCCTATTCAGATATGTGGGCTCAATCTAAACACAACATAGCATGTTCTTTACTACATTGTAAGTATAATGTATATCAATATAGTTTGCATAAAATGAATGGTCACTTGCCATCTGTCGTGATTGAGGCGAACTGACACCGCCATTGATGGGCGGTGGCGTTATATGGGTGTAGAGAGGTGAAGAGGAAAATACGTCCATAGGTTTGGGTTGGTAGCTGGAGCTGCTTCCCATCCCCCTCAGAGGCTACAGTTGAAAGAAGGAGAAACAGAAAGATGGATAGAAATGCTTCATCATTTTCATGCTATATTCCTGTCAGCGTCTATCAGCACGCGATGATGGAGGTGGAGATAAAAGGGTGCACTTTCAATACCCTGTCGCCGGCTGTGTGAGTCGACGCCCCCTGGCAACGACCAGAACAGAGAGGACTAAACCATAAACAAAACACTCGAAGCTCCAGGCTGGTCTATTTTTGGTATACTGTAGCTTTAAACTTGCAGGTGCTGCTAATCTTTCTCCTCCAACAACATGTATGAAAACATATAGCATTTCTATAAAATATTTAAATGTATGTGTGTCGTTTAGTTTAGTTCAGATACACGTAAAGGACCACGCCAACATTTTTAATGTTTTAACGCATAACACTGCACTACAATAACACACCACTTTGAATCACATATACTTACTTTAAAGGCCCTGAGAACCTATTTTCTCAATCAGCCTGTTACCATGAGCGAAGGGGTCCTACATTAACACACACTTTCCAGCCAAAGTTAGAACAGTTTTTGTTATTTTACATGACATTACATAAAATCTGATCAATCCATACCCACCTACTGAGTTTTTGAGTGTAAAACTCATATTTCATTTTTTTCAGGGGCTTTAATACTAACCACTTTTTATATAATGCAACAGTCACTGTTTTTGCAAACCTTCCAGGCAGCAATCAGTTTTAATTTATTTCACAACAGTATGAAAATCGACTTGCAAAGATTTTAAACTTGCCCCATCATGCCAGCTTTTCTATTCATCAAAATTACATGAATGCTATGAGGTCGTTTTTCAAATTAATCTGCACGACATAACAATAAAATAACAATTGACAAAAATATGAGCAGACATGCTGTACACTTAAAATTATAGACTTGTCAATCATCCTTAAATCTCTTTAAGTTGATTGTACCATAGTGTAGTATAAAGTACCTAGAACACAATCTAAAAACCTACTGCAGTATGTTTTGAAAAATACTGAGCAGTATCATTAAGTATACATAATTTGTAGAAAATGTGCAAAAACACTGGTATATTTCTTTACTACGGAGAACATTTGAGAGTTCGTTATGCAACTTTAACAGCTTGTTCACATCAGTATGACGCAACTTATGTGTGCACTTCACACGCCAGTATTGTCCTGTGAAGGAGTCTATACTTCAGAGCTGGAACCAAAACACCCTGTGAACTAGACTAAACAACTTGGATGACGAGATGTTATCAACCCTTTCTTATGGAATCTTGGGTCTGTCCTCTGTCACATGTTGGCTGTTGTTGCACTGCAGATCTGGTTGTTTTATTTTATGATTTTGAGTCATAAGCTTGTCCAAGACTAAAATCCATCTTGACAAGGAAAGACATAAATTGCCCAGGATGTGAAGGCTGTCAGCTCTATTTAGGACAATGGCATCCGCTGTCGGTGCTTGTTAAGAGAGCTTGTCAGTCAAACGGACACGAGCACACATGCACACTCACACACAGAAATCCACACTAACCTGGGGCGTAAACCCAGGGCTCAGTAAGCTGCTAGTTGGGCTGACGTGGTTGGGAGGAGGCACCATAAACCTGCGGCCTGGTTGGGGAGGCATACTGTGAGAGGGAGAGCCTCCTTGCAAGGGCCCTGGGACGGTTCGCTGTAGCCGGACACTCTGGTACCATGTCCAGGGTGGAGGAGGTGGTTGGGGCTGCCAGTGGGCCTGCGGGTTTAGCTTGTCCACCTGCATCTGGAGCTGAGCCAGAGTATTATGGGGTGCTCCCAGGGCAAAGCTGTGGGGTGAGCCTGAGGGGCCCTGTCCAGGGTGGGAGAGCTGATGAGGGATACCCTGAAAACCACCCAGTTGGTGGCCTGGTACACTCTCCACTACTAGGGAGCCTGAGGGAACATACACACAGAGACAGGATGAGCATAACAAGTAGGGATGAAAAATACACAATACAGACAAAACCTGTGCAGAGAACTGTGGGAAAGAGAGGGTTTAGGTAGTCATGCGGTAGACATTTGGGAAGCTTTGGGGGTTATTAAGGGGTGAAAAGCATGTCATGTGGGGATGCAACTAATGATAATTTTATCAGTTAATTATCAGTTTATCAGTTATTGATTATACTATCAATTAAATGTCTCTAGATTAAGTGTTGAAAATATTGAAATATGTCCCTCACATGTCTTCAAATGGCTTGTTTTGACATTCCAAAACCCACAGACATTTAACTTAGAATGATATCAAACAAAGAAAAGCAAATCTTCACAATGAAGAAGCTGGACCCAGAATATTGGGATTTCTGCTTGATAAAACCAAAATCCGTTCAATTATTTAATGAATAAGTAGTCAAAAGTTTTGCCAATAAATTTTCTGTCAGCTGAAAACCAATAAATCTCATATTTCAGCGCAATTGTCAGGCTCAAATGAGTTGCAGCTGCTGTAACTTCCTGGCATATTGGGCCCCTGTCAAACTCTGGGCCCTCTGAATCCTTCTGAGCTTTTCCCCCTAATTTGGATTCTTTCATCCAAATGACAAGGGAGAACCAGCAAATCTCTGGTGTGATTTGCATGGAGAAAGTAGCAGCAAGCGATGGAAATACTTCATATTTATTCCATCTCAGAATCAATCATCCACTACCCACTGCGTGGATGACATGACAAGCCCCGGCCCCTGTATTTCTAGCAACAATAAAAAGAGATTTGGGGAAAATAGTGGAATACAAAAGGGACTGGTTTGTGGCAGAAAACCTCTTCTGATGCGGCGTCTAGGCACATAGCATACATAATGTTCACTATTCCATTCTGATGTTATTAAGGGAGTATAACTATTGAATCACTGAGTTTTTAAAGTGAAACAGGAGACTCTCTGCGAGGTTCGCCATATTAACATCGTCTGCCGCTATCTTTATAGTCACGCTTGTTTAATGAGTCCATCGAGAGTCACCTTAGTTGGAAGATTTGTGGAAACGAAAAGTGGGGCCTTTATCTTGTGGCAGGAGATTGCTGGCGGTTGACCAGTTCAACAATACTCTTAAAAGAATCCAGTAATACACTACAGTAAAACAAAATTTGGTTGAGGTTTAAAGGTATCAAAAACTACTAAAACTGAAAAATGACAAATAAAAACAGTGTCCAGACTAAAAGAAATGCACTCTCAGGGTTCTAGATTAGCTTCTTTAAGACTGAGTCTTTGTCTTACCCAGATCAACATTTGAGGCCCAATAAGAGGATCGACACTGGAAGCGCACAGTGCTCTGTGGTATAAACGAGGTACTGCATTTTGCCCGCAGGAGGTTTCCAATCTGAAACAGAATCTGCAACAGAAGGGATGTTATTAATAATTTTTAGAGGAGGACACTTGTGTGTTACAAAAGGCATATGTTCCCACTTCATCACGTCCAAGATAGACCAGGCTCCTAACTGGCTTTCAGACCTGAGCTGTCAAGAGTTTCATGTTGAGAAAATAAGACTGTGATGAGATACAGTCGAGTGGATAAATGATCAGACAAGCCTTACCAAACGTTTACAGTACAAGAGGGCCATGCCCCCATTCCTGGCTGTGGCCCATTTGGTGAAGTTGATGACATGATCCAGGTGTCTGGATAGATAGCCGATGTCCTCCTGTTGCTTTCGCAAGACACTCTCGTGATCCTTTGTTACACCCTGGAAAACATGAATAAGTGAACATCTGCAGCGTTCAAACAGCTTGAGGGTATGCGCTCTGGGCCTCAGGGTAAGACAGTCAACTGCAAGCAAGTAAGTTCTGGAAGCAACACCACAGCAAGCTACATGTCTGCAGCATGTGGTAAAACTAATACATAACATTGTTCTGTTATATTTGTTATATATTCAAAAGCTTTAGTCGTACCTCAAGTTGATTAACCAGCATCTTGCCCTTCTTGTTTATCTCGAGAATCAAAGTGCAGATGGATTTCTTTATTTCATTATGAACAGACGTACGATTCTGATCAACCTGAAGAAGTCTGAAAAACATACATTACAAGTATCAGTAAGTATTCAAATTTAAGAAATGATATGCAACATCAAACACATTTTGGAGACATCCAAATATTACAGGAGATATGCATGGTTTTATACTTGTTCATGAGATTCAGAGGTCATATGGAGGAGCAAAATGGCCTTTTCTCAACAACTTTTGTTTACATTTTCCGTACTTGACACATGTAATCTTGTGGTATGTGGAAATACTGTACATACCCATTGTCTATGGAGTTTGATACCTCTTCAATCAGTTTCCTTTTCTCCTGCAGCTGATGGGTCATGCTCTCCATATGCTGTTTGTGGTTTTTATAAGCATCTTCCAGGAACTGGTAACTAATCCAGAAAGAACATTGAGTCAGTGGATACAACACAAAAAGTAAACATTGATTACACAGTGTTAGTGCTCTGCTACTGTAGTTTAACCCCTTTCTCTCCTCAACTGGGTGATGGGATATACAGCAACACTCCTAAAACTAACAGGGGTTCAGTGACACTTCTGCACTTCTCACATTTAACTGCACAGCACTGTTCACTGTGATGTCAAATATACTGAAATTCATACACAGGTGTATGAACCTTTATATGATATAATTATGTTATGTTATATTGTAAATTGTGACTGTACTTGTGGTCCTTGTGCTTGACTAGTTGGCAGTCACGACAGGTTAGCAGGTCACAGGTCTCACAGAACAGCTTCAGTGGCTCTTGTTTGTGGATGTCACAGAACATCGGCCTCTGAGTCGACACACCATGGATCTCTGGGAAACAATAAAAGGCTCATCACTTGGCCCTTCATTCGGGGTACATGACAATATTTGTTCCATCTATTGCCTGGGTACTGTGTTGTAGACCGTAGATTTCAAGCTAATGCTTAAAGTAATGCTAAGAGTAACTGTGATTTCGCTGGATGTAATGAAGAAAACTTGAATACAACCTGGTCAACAATGCATGCGTAAGTGCAGCATAGAATATATTTTTCCAAGATATAGGTTTAAATATTGTTAGGACAAGAGCAGTTTTATGAACATATAGTAATGGCAGTAGCAGTCAACGTTTGAAATGAGTTAATTCAGGGAAATCTTTCTCCAGCATGTTGCTGCCAATTGGCAAGTTACTTCTGGTTTAACATTTGGCACCCTTGATCACACGGTAAGCCTTTGGCCTTTGCTTCTTTTCAAACTACACATCTAAATGTTTTAATCTAATTTGAATTCTGCTGCACTTAATGAGCTATTCCAAATATGTTCCATCATTAAACAGACGGAGAAGGTTTCATCTAAACAAAGCATCACAACATTGCTTTAAAACTGGGAGATGAGAGATTTCTGCGTGAAAGTGTATATTTATCATTTGAGCCATTAAAAATACTCTAGGGTGGCAATGTTTAAGTTTGACCATCCTTGGCAGATCAGCTTAAAGTTTAATCAAGTGCCAAAATCTAACAGGTGATCTCATTTTTTACATACCGTACGTTGGATCGTTTTCTAGAAGAAAGGACATTCAATTTTGATGCAGAGCAAAGTGTGACAACTGCAGCACTAATCCAATAATAGCTCTTTCCTTTGTCATGGAAACACCACCAGTATTTCACGGGAGAAAAAAAAAAAGAGATTAGAACACCTTGTGATACATCTGCCTTCTGTCTGACGGTGTGGTCTCTGGTGAATTTGACTCTTTGATGGGCCTCCACACAGGTGGAACAGAGGTACTCAACGCAGTTCACACAAAACCCGGCCGCTTCAGTGTTGTCATCACAGGTCATACAGAGCTACAGGTAGATGAGACACGCATCAGAGGCTGAAACATCTTCGGCTGGCAGGTGGAACTGTTGCAGAGATACTGGGTCAATCAAGCCAATTAAATTAGATTTAATCTCCAAAAATGATGTCAGAGTGGACAATTCAGACATATCCAAGTACCCAATTGCTGCTACACCTGTTGAGTATGAAGCAATTTCAAACATCAGTTAGAAACCCTCAGAGCACTAGACCTTGCTTATCATGTAGGAATATTATAGCCCTACCCTAAAAACTAGTAACAAGGCTGCCCCCATATGGTAATGCATGTTGTCACTGACCTGGACCGTCCTCTCCACTGTGCTGCTGGGAGCCTCAACTGAGTCCTTCACAAAGACATTTTCCATCACATCTACCTCCATACACTCCTGCCTGCACACTGGGCAGCGGATCACATTCACTGGAACCAAACAGATTCACACATGTTGGTCCAAATCAGTAAAATTTGATTTATATGTGTTTATGTGGAAAAATAACTGACACATTACACCGAATATATGTAGCTAATAGGCAGCCCATGTGTGTAAAATGTATGCCCTGACACACAGCAGCCTTAGAGAGCCACAATGAACTTTCACTTTCTTGCATGCGGGGAAGGTGATACCCTTTAATCGATCCGTGGTCATTGTTTGTAAACAAAGTGACTCACGTGGTTTGCTCGCGCTGTCAACCTGGGAGTTTGGCAGCTCTGTCATGGACAAATTCCTGGAGGGCGAAGGCAAACATTTCTTGCAAAAAGAGTGCAGGCACGGCAGAAGTTTGGGCTCGCGGCTGTGAAAGTTTAGGTGGCAAACGGGGCAAGTGTCCAGGTAATTTTGGCCGGTTGCACCGGACTTTTCCTCTTGCACCGGCATGCTCTCAGCCTCGTTCTCAACGATGATGACAGCAGTAGCATACCCCGTCTCCTGTTTTTCTGTGCGTCCATCCATTTGCTGCACTTTTATCCGTCAATGCTGGATTTTCTCTGCGCAGACAAGATGTACCCACACACAGGTGAGCAGACCAGGCTCAAGAGTCATATTCCGAAAAGAGCATCTTCTCTCACCTGCATTCTCCTCCTCACTCTCTGCCGGTTCATCGTTTTTAAACACAGCGCTGTTAATATATTCATATATGTAATAATTCTGCTCACATGTTACCTCTTCGTAGGACGACAACACGTCGACTGGCGCACAAACCTGTAGCACAAAGGATGAACACATACAATACCTCCGCGTGAGGGTGTCGCACGCTCGCGTGCCGCAGATGTTGCTCAAATTGCACCGCACGCGCTCGTTGCAGCATGAGAGGGGTGGGGTCAAACAGTGCGCGCTCTGATAAGAGGAACCCTGGCAGAGGACAAACTCCCCAGGTCAAAGGCTAATGTTTGCTATTCTGAAAGTTAGTGTGTTACTGACAGTCAGGTTTTCTTTAGAGCAACATCATTACTGTAGTTAGTTAATTAGTCAGTCAGGTACAGTAGTGCTGCGTTACACTTCTGGCAACGTTCATTGCCTTTTATTTATATTTGGCACTTCATCCGTCTGATCTAAAAACTGAAGTTAGTGATCACTGGGGCCTATAACTTTCCCATTCTTTTAGGGCCATTAATTAATAAGTTAATAGTTTTCTTGAAAATAAATGATTAATTATCGGTAAAGTTGCAAAAATCAACTTAAGTTCCATTTATTATAGGCTAAATACATTGCCATTGTAATGACATATCACTATTTACCACACAACACTATGACTGATTATGATTTTTTTTTATGTGTAATGCAATAATGCCACATTATCGCTTACATCCATTGTGATCATCAGTCAGTTTGTTAAAACCATTGATTTATTTTGTTGAAGACATGAGTTAAATTATTTTGGTACTGCTTTCAATTATGCACATTTGGACTGCTATAATAAGAAACAATACCCTATGCCTGTTTAGTTGTTCTGCAACACAGCATGCTGAAAACCTGGAAAATATTTACATAAGATTAAGAAAGGGGGGATAAAAATGTCAGCCCACTGCTGGAAATAACCCTTTGACTTCACCATTTTCTCCCATGTGAGGAAAACACAATTTAAATCCTGTCGAGCAGCACTACGTGCCACAGTGTGCAACAGTAACGTTCATTAAGTCCGCCTGTTTGGGTTTGGCTGTTGGCAAATGCTTTCAGTACGAAGCCACTAACATAAGCGCATGGGAGCAATAGTGTCAGAGTTCAACGCTCATGGTCATACAAGAGATTACCTATTAGGCAAGCTAGAGAGCAGTTCACTTCACCCACAGTGTTATACACATGAATCTGACTGCAGAGAGCCACAGTATCCCTCTCAGTGATGGGAACCGTATTCCACTGCTGGGATTGGGCACCTATGGGGACCCTCGAACGGTGAGAAGAATATAATGTGTGTGTTTCTAGATTTGTACGTGAGCTAGGCTTGTTAACGACGTGTTTATTGCTTGCAGTGATTGGATAAACATTAACAGGTGGTTTAAATGTCACCGAACAGGAATGCATATTTGCACAAACTGCAGCACAACTCAGTCAAAACCAGGTCAAATAAGATTTACGATTTTTATGGATTTCCAATAGACACCCAAAGGCACAGCACTTGAGTGTGTCAAGCTGGCCATAGATGTGGGTTACAGGCACTTTGATGGGGCATTGGTGTATTTCAACGAGCACGAAGTGGGTCGAGCCATCAGAGAGAAGATTGCTGATGGAACTGTGAGACGGGAGGACATCTTTTACTGTGGAAAGGTAATAAGTTTTGTTATATGTCAAGTAATGTCATGTAGTTTAAGACGCATGGGACATTTGAACGCAGTAAACTGTGTTCCAAAAGCAGAAACGTGTGCTTTGCTCCATGTTAATTTCATTTTAATGTTTTTTTAAGTAGTTCTGTGTTATCTCCCTCAGCTCTGGAATACCTTCCACCCACCAGAGTTGGTGAGACCAACCTTGGAGAGGACACTGAAAGCCTTAAAACTAGACTATGTGGATCTCTACATCGTTGAGCTTCCTATGGCCTTCAAGGTTTTTATATAGCACACATATAGAAGGCAGTTTACTTATCAGCCTGCCCTTACACAGTGGTAATATTTTGTTTGGATCATGCTCTTATAGATTTCCCTTGTCATACAGGATGGTTTGAAGTAAGAAGATACATTTTCAAAAAATGTGCTGATTTAAAACTATTTGAAATAAAATAATAGAATTTGAAATTATGGCAAAACAAGACACCTGCATGACTGTTCACACTCTAACATACAGTAAAGTTTTTTTAGTTATTAAGTGTGCACTAGATAGATACAAATACATTTCTATCGAACAGTTATGTTTATGCATCATAGCTGCATAACAAATGTGTGAAATGTGGCTAATACGTAGTTTTAGGTTTCAGAGACGATTAGACAGTCAAAGCTTGTTTGGTTAAGACTGGGCACTTGGAACTATTTGGCTATGTTTACTGTGTTTAATGTTTTGGTGACCGTCAGTACAGTATTTCAGAATTTAAGTAACAAGTGTTAATGCAAATTATTGAATTGTGCTTAAATATTAGCCTGGAAATGAGTTCTATCCAAAAGACCAGGATGGAAAATACATCTACCACCACACAGACCTCTGTGCTACATGGGAGGTGAGTTCTATTGAGTTCACAATGGATGGTCCTGCTATTTGATGACTTTGCATGACTTTGCTCTTCTCCTCCCCGTTGTTTGTAATGTCTGGATAAGTTATTTTCATGCCATATTGTTTTCTCACTTAGTGGATTTATTACCTTTTTGTGTCACGAGTGTTTACATAAGTATAACTTAGTGGGGAATGACAAAATATTAGAAACACTATGAAATACAATTCAACAATACCAGTGACTGGAGCCTAAAAAAATGACAATAGAGTTGAATTAGTGTCACTGTTTAGATACAATCTTAACAAACTGAATATGATAGCTGTCATAACTCTAAGGTTGATTGCATGGATTTTGTATTGGGTTGCATTAGACTTAACTAGTAGTATCTAATAAAATGTCAAGTAATTTCATTTAATTCAGGTGTGCTACATAAAATTGCCCTGTCTTCAACTTGAAGGAGCTGCTATTTTTTTCTGTGCATTTTAGTGATGCTTGTAATGTACTATATGTCATGAATGTCTTCCAAGAAAATATGAAAGTAATAAATTCAAATTGACATGCGATGTTCCTTCATACTTCAAAGTTGAAGCCAAAACATCAGAAACTGTCACGAACAGTGTCATAAACAGCCGAGCTGAGTTCAAAGATCTGTTTTTCCCTCTTCACTGAGCTTTATATTTTTCTCCACTATCTCAGCAAGTCTGTAAAGATAATCTTTGAGAGGATGTAAATCTTTTCTTCTCAACAGGCTTTAGAGGCGTGCAAAGACGCAGGGCTGGTTAAATCTCTGGGAGTCTCCAACTTCAACCGCAGACAGCTGGAGCTGCTGCTGAATAAACCCGGCCTCAAACACAAACCTGTATCCAACCAGGTGAGCCCAACTTGTCGCTTTAGACCCCCACTGACATCAGAGATAGCATAGTGTATGTAG
This sequence comes from Oplegnathus fasciatus, assembly GCA_003416845.1. Taxonomy (NCBI): domain Eukaryota; kingdom Metazoa; phylum Chordata; class Actinopteri; order Centrarchiformes; family Oplegnathidae; genus Oplegnathus; species Oplegnathus fasciatus. Next base: position 409,890 of record NTHP01000185.1, read on the forward strand.
TATATTACAGTATACATCTATGAGCTAGTTACAGTTATTTGATGAAAGGATTTACCATTACTTTGTGAAATGATAGGAAGCGGTTTCAACTTTATCTGTCCTCAGTTATATATGTATTACTCATTTAGTTTTCTTGGGTAAACGCTAACATTCCCATATTACAACAAGTTTCAGTAGATGGTGCAGTGTAGCTTCTTTGGGTTGCTTATATAGCATGCTTAATACTCAACAGACTTACATGAAACTCCTTGTCACAAAATAGCCAATAGATGTCAAAAGACATCTTTAATTATGGTATTAAATGAAGTGGATCTTTCCCTTCCATTCCCACCCTGTTTTATTCTGGCTAGTAAGAGCACAGGGCACTAATGTAATGTCAGATCACTTTGGGACAATTATGTATTTTCTTCTTACTTACCTGTAGGTTGAATGCCATCCATATTTCACACAACCCAAGCTTCTGGAGTACTGTCGTCAGAAGGACATTGTGATTGTTGGCTACTGCCCAATTGGCTCCTCCAGAGATGCGTCCTGGTATGTAGGATTTAAGAGACATGCACTTTTCAAGGCCAGTGGGATATTTTTGAACCGAGTTGCTGACAGCTGGTATTTTGTAATGTTTTGTCCCCCCTGGTATTGTATTCATGGAGGGGTGAAAAAAACTCATCACATGACGCTAAAATCTAAAATCACTGTGACACTTATACAAAAGCAGGGGGAACGCTGGTGATCCGTTAGGCTGTAAGATGAGGAATTCATTTTCAATAACAAAACTGAACAGCTAAGTGAAGAGACCAAAAGTGAAATGATGCATAACTTCTGTCATGGGACCAACCAAACCTAGATCATTATCATTTGCCAATGTACAAAATTAAATAATAACATGTCTGTATGTATGTGACACTGTGCAACTGTGCAACATTATTATTGCTCAACACTTTGGGACGCTTAACATAGAAACCTTGATAAAAGTCTCTATCCTGGCATCATTTGTATTTTCTTCTGTCTCTTGTTTAGGGTGAATGTGAAATGTCCCCCCCTGCTGGAGGACGAGCTGCTTGTATCCATTGGGAAAAAGTACAACAAGAGTAGTGCCCAGGTGGCTCTGCGCTTCAATGCCCAGAGAGGAGTCGTAGTGATCCCCAAGAGCTTCAGCCCCGCAAGGATCAAACACAACTTCCAGGTGGGTTTACCTAAATGCTTTTTATCATACTATGGCGTGTGTATAGAGTGCACAGTAAATGCATTTGTCCATAAGACAAGTCATGGTGCCAAAATCCCTATATTATACAGTATTCATGAATTCATTTCAATCACTTTAATAAAAACAAATCACGTTTTGTTCCAGATATTTGATTTTTCACTCACTGAGGAAGAAATGAAAGCCATTGAAGCACTGAACAAAAATATTCGTTTTGTGGAACTGCTGATGTAAGTAGAAGCTTTGATAGGAAAATGTATAATCATACCTAATCTTTATGTATATGCGTAGGTTTGTACTGTAATGCATTGTGTTGTGCTGTTTTTATTGTGTAATGCAGGAGCAGTCTTCTAAAAGACTAATAGGTGCTCATCATGACGCTCAGAAATTATAACACTGTTTTTGTTTCAACACAGGTGGAGTGACCATCCAGAATACCCATTTCATGATGAATATTAAAGTTTCTGACTGAAGCTTTTCACACATATAATTAGAACAAGACATGGACTCTTTTCAGCATCTTTATTTTACCAGTAAAGTTTTCAGTGGTGTTCACACTAAACACTAGAGGGCTCTAGCTCGCAGTAAATGAAAAGGACAAACAAATGAACGCTTTAAAGGTTAACATACAGCTCAGATGTTTGATGAGAAAGTTGTTTGATTATCGCATATGATTTGAAATTAACTGATGTAACTGTTGCCATAAATAAAGTGTGGTTTGAAAATAAGACCCTTTGAATTGAATGTAGCAAAATACATCATGTGTAGAGCAATATGTGTGGATTGTGCATTCTCTGGTTTGCTGAGATGCAGGTTTGTCTTTTGTCTTTGCCACAGTTAAATACAACAAAAGTTGACTGAAGTCCTGTACATGTTGAAGGCAAGGCTAAAAAAAAAATCAGCTGTGTTAGAACAAACAACACAGATATAGAACAGCCTGGGACATAACAAGTAGTTATGCAAGTACAAAATCCAAAAGTATAAAAATAGGGGGACATAAAGGTTTAA